>CM064535.1:7442192-7536589 GCA_032716605.1 Paralithodes platypus
TACCCAGGCGGCGAAGCAGACCAGCGAGCAAACCAGCGAGTGGGAAACCAGCTCGTCCGCATACCAGCAAACAAGCCTTCACACCTGCGTGTCATAGGGGACCCTGCAAACTACTTCGATGACCCTATGCTATGACGTATGATCGACGCCAGGAGACTCCATTGGACCGCGCACCTGCTACGCAACTCGAGGAGCTGTGATAGGGGCGTGCACCATCACTCGCCTCCTGATTCATTCCTACACCATCATTGTTTAGTATATAAGACCCGAGTAGTGGGCATTCAAATCAGTCTCATTTGGAGTTGGGAAGGTGAACTTGCAGCTGGAGGAAGACGGGGTGAAGTATTATAATGGGTTTGTGACTATCAGTCAGATTATATAAGTGTGTGTTAAGTGTGTTCGGTGTAAACACTTACGTTATGTTGGTTAGTGAGATATGTGATTGGGAATTAACGTTGACGCTACTATTATGTACTTAACTATTTGATTGGGAATTAACGTTAACGCTACTATTATGTACTTAACTATTTGATTGCGAATTAACGTTAACGCTACTATTATGTACTTAACTATTTGATTGGGAATTAACGTTAACGCTACTATTATGTACTTAACTATTTGATTGGGAATTAATGTTAACGCTACTATTATGTACTTAACTATTTTATTGGGAATTAACGTTTAACGCTACTATTACGTTTAACGCTACTATTACGTACTTAACTATTTGATTGGGAATTAACGTTAACGCTACTATTATGTACTTAACTATTTTAGTTGACTGACTTGTGGACTAAAGCAACTCTTTAAGTAATTGGGTTATGATGAAAGTAATACTATTGTTTTATATTAATACTTACGAGTTCTTTCATTTTCTTTTAATTAAGCTTACATTGCTTAATGGTACTTAGTACGGTGATACTATTGTCTCATATTAGTAATATCGCTTTAGACTAACATGGCTGTTTTAATGTTACTTCTAGTGATTTCCTAAGCTGAAGAAAATTCTTTTAGCTTCAAAATATTATTTTGCTTTTCATATTATTTGAGTGAGACCTGAATCGAATCTATGAAGCGATCCTGTAACTTAATTTACTCATAATCAAACTTCATTGTTACGTGGTTAAGAAATACATTTAACTAATTATTAAATATATATCTAACTTTTGATGTGACTTTGATATTAATCCTGATGATAATAATAATATAATACTATTAACGTAAGACAAGAACCAAGAAAAATTACATTAAATATAAATAAAAGGACATATAAGAAAACTAGCTATTCATTTCAAAAGGGGTAAGAGACAGAAATATTCTTACTTTAATATATATCTTTCAAGACTTTTTATAGAATTAATAGTCCTTTAGATATAACTTATTCGGTTCATAACCATAGCCTACTAAGCTGCGGTTAAATAATAATTCTTTATAAATACTACATGACTTTAATTAGTTTCAGTATTTTTCATAATTAAAGATTATCAGTCAATAAAGGATACCAAGTCCTAAGATCCAAAAGGAAAGGAAGCAACAACAGTAAATAATTTTATTAGATTTTACTTTTGTTTTGCCTTCAGCTGACTGATACCTTAATATATATCTCTGTGCTATCTAGATTCATCAAGTTAACCACTTGAGGATCAAGATACGTAACAGAAGAGTGGCGACCTCGCCAGGATTCGTTTCATACAGTTTCACTCAGTTTCCTTACCGTTTCACTACTTAAATATCAAATATTAATCATGCCTCATCTAATTAATGACAAAGATGCTCGAGTTTTCATAGAATCAGAACCCACAGCCCCTGATATTGACTGTCTGTCAAAATCCGAACTGAAAGTGCTTTCCTCACATCTCCAATTAACTGTCTCAAACATGTCCAAAGTAGAGGTGGCTCAGACCATAAAAACCCACCTGTTCCCTGTAGAAGGCGAGGAGGGTGACAGAGCAGTTGGTGGGATCGCGAGTAATCCTAGCCAACTTGATGAACAATTGCCACCATGTTTGACCGGTGATCAAGTACTGGAACTAGCCAGAATAAAGACCGAACAAGCCAGACTAAATGTCGAACAAGAACTAGCCAGAATAAATGCCAGAGCAACGACCGAACAATATGAATATCAATATCGTACGGCTCAACTAAATGTCAATACAAATGCTCCCTTAATTGCTCCCCCTCTGGGATTGACTATGACTAGTGTCATTCCACCTTTCACTGAGGATAATGTGCAGGATTTCTTTGTTTTGTTTGAGGAAGTTGCTGGTGGTATGAAGTGGACAAGAGATTAATGGCCTTTTATGTTACAAACCGTTTTGACAGGGCAGGCTCGAGCCACGTATTTGTCAGAAGTAGCAGAAGTTAGGCAGGATTATGACAATCTCAAAGAAGCTATCCTAAAAACCTATCAATTGCAGCCTGAGGCTTACAGGCAATCTTTCCGTAAAAACCAGAAGAAAGTAGAAGAAACCCATAAGGTATTCGCCAGGACCATGACTAAAACTTTCAATCATTGGGTCAAGAGTAAGAAAGTCACAAGCTACAACGGTCTGAAGGAGTTGGTCCTGTTAGAAAATTTCCTATGGAAAATTTCTTCTTCTGTATCCTATCATTTAAAGGGGAAAAAGGTAGATTATCTTGCCGACGCCGCTGACATGGCTGACACATACGTGCTCAACAACAAATTTCGTGGAAAGAAGCCCTACGATAATTCTAGTTCTAATTTTAAGTATACCAATCACAAATCTGACTGACCCAGTCACAAGCCTGTAACGTCTTCCCCAGCTAGCCAAAATAGAATTGTTCCCCCAACTAAAAATGCGACTCAGGGCAATGGTAACAGAGGTGGGCCCCAAAGTAATAGTAATGCTCAAAGAGGGACCGTTCCCGTATCCCCTAAAGTATGTACTTTTTGTGGCAAGAGAGGCCACCTAGCTTATCAGTGCTGGGCCAAGGAGAGAACAGAGAGATCGGGGCAGACAGTTGCCACCGTATCTCAAACTCCATATGTGCCTGTAATGCAGGACTCCCGACAGAAGGAGTACCTAGCACTAAAAGTTCCTTTAATGCATGACTTCCGACAGAAGGAGTACCTAGCACCAAAAGTTCCTTTAATGCAGGACTCCCGGCAGAAGGAGTACCTAGCATCTAACGTAAATCATCTAGACAGGGGTATAGTACCATGCGTGGTGCAACCCACTAGGGTTAAGCCAATAATAATTTCACCATCAGTGCAGGACAGTTACCGTCCCTTTATTTCATCTGGCAACGTGAGATTAAATGGTTGTATGCATGAGGTAAAAATTCTGAGAGACACAGGTTCTACTAGCACCCTCATGGTGAATCCTTACACAGAGTGCCCACCTGGCGAACCAGTTGTAATGAGAGGTGCTGGAGGCCAATTTTATGCATACTTGGTAAAAGGCGAAATTGAATGTGAGTTACTACAGGGTGAGGCCACCATAGCTTTGTGTAAGGTCCCAAGATATCCCTGTGCCCGGGGTAACACTCCTTTTTGGGGAATGATGTAGCAGGTGAGAAGGTCCGACCAGACCCCATTTTGTCACTTTCCCCTGTTAACGAGCCACTAACCGGTGAGCTCGAAAAGGAGATGCCAACAGTTTTCCCTGTGTGTGCTGTCACACGTTCAATGTCTCAAGTAGCAGTTCCGTCAGACAGAAATGTACCGAATGTAAGAGTTGATGAAAGGGATGATGAGAGTGTGAATGGCGCTCCAACTGTGCCTGATGATGTGACTGAGGTGGATTTATCTGACACCTTTATGGCTCATCTTGACCCTAACGATGACCATGAAACCCCTCCAAATTGTCATAGTGGCCTGATAGAGCTACAGAGAGATGATAGTGAATGCAAGGAGTTAGCTGCCAGGTCCGTGAGTGAAGAGGAATGTGAGAAGGAGGGTGGTGAATGTTTCTACCTCAAAGGAGGAGTATTGTGGCGTAGATGGAGACCGCCACACAGACCAATCGATGACGGGGCCTGGGACGTCCATCAAGTAGTAGTCCCCAAACCTTGTCGTAGAGATATCTTGGAAATGGCACATTGTATACCATTGGCAGGACACCTAGGTGTGAGAAAAACTCTAAACAGAATCAGAGCCCACTTTCACTGGCCAGGAATGCGTGCAGATGTAGTGGAGTTTTGTAGAGTGTGTCACACTTGCCAGATGACAGGAAAACCCAATCAGAAGGTGCCTGTACATCCTCTGGTGCCCTTGCCCATTTTCGAGAATCCTTTTACTTGGGTGGTAGTGGACATTGTAGGCCCATTGCCTAAGACTTCCCAAGGTAACAATTATTTATTAACTATTATGGACATGTCAACTCGCTACCCAGAGTCCCTTAAGGACTACCTCTGCTCCAACTGTCATCAAGGAACTGCTCAAATTCTTCACCAGAATGGGTTTCCCCCATGAGGTGCAAAGTGACCAAGGAACTAATTTTACCTCTAACATTTTTCAGCAGTCCCTGAAGGAGTTGGGTATCGAGCATGTTAAGTCTAGCACCTACCACCCAGAGAGTCAAGGGGTTCTCGAACGATATCATCAGACATTAAAAGGAATGTTGCGTAAGTATTGTACAGAGACCGGAGTTGAGTGGGATAAGGGGGTACCTTTTCTTTTATTTGCAACTCGTGAGGTTCCAACTGAATCCCTGGGTTTTTCCCCTAATGAGCTAGTTTTCGGTCACCAGGTAAGAGGTCCTTTGCAACTATTGCAGGATAGCCTAGTTGGCCAGGAGGGGAACCAAAACCTCCTCTAGTATGTTTCAGATTTCAAAACCCGGCTGAGATCCTCATGTGAGTTTGCTGCTCAAAACTTGACAGTGGCTAAAAGCTCCATGAAGAACTGGTATGACAGAAAAGCCTGTGAGAGGGAATTTCAGCCCGGTGATGAGGTTTTGGTCCTGCTCCCCCTTTTTGGCCAACCTTTATCTGCAAAGTTCAGGGGCCCATATAAGATCATTCAGAGGGTGAGCATTACCAATTATCTAGTAACTACCCCAGACAGGAGAAAGCCAACGCAAGTATTCCATATAAATATGTTGAAACCCTACCATAGGTCCCCTGATTCCTCCCTCCAGATTCTCCCACTGTGGCAGTGAATGTCAGGACCTGTGGACAGCCTTGTGCGGACGAAGTCTTCAGTTCTCTTACTGACCCGCAACAGACTGTTCCAGAGCCTGAAGGTATCCATGCAGACTTTGACTTGTCATGTAGCCTATCCAACTTTCAGTATAATTCAGTAGCTTGGGGGGAATTACCATCTAAACTATGTCATCTTCCCTCTGATCAAGCGAACCAACTAATCTCTGTTTTATCTCAGTCTCCCATTGTTTTCCGTGATACTCCAGGGCTCACTTCTTTGGCCGTGCACGACATCGACGTAGGGGATGCAACTCCCATTAAACTATCCCTCTACCGTGTCTCGCCACAACGCAGGAGTATACTGCAGGTCGAGCTTGACTTCATGTTATCTAACGAGCTGATCACAAGGGCCTTAAGCCAGTGGAGTAGTCCGGTCATACTTGTGCCAAAGCCAGACGGGAGCCATAGGTTATGTATGGACTATAGGCAAGTTAATGCTGTCACAAAGAACGATACCTACCCACTGCCACGGATCAAAGATTGCATTTACCAGGTTGGCCTCATACAGCAGTAAGTTTAACTTAATGAGAGGATTTTGGCAATTAGCTCTCCCTTGTATCGAGGTAAATATCATGTTTTAGTAGTGCGCTTTTAAGCCTTCAGCTGTAAGATGCCTTGCAGTTTGAATAACGCTCCAGCTACGTTCCGGCTATGTTCTGATGTGGTACCTGGAGACGTTGCCTACTTTGGGTGATATCCTTATTATATCCTCATTATAATCTTGCTGTTGCCAATCTGGTGGTGAATCTATTTATGTATTATGTTTAATATTATGTACTATACTCCTTAAACTCTTTTCTAGGGGGGAGGTCTGACATACGGAGCCCTGTATGTTTATTTAAGAGTTAGAATTAGGAGTTGAAGGAGTGCCAAACTACCCAGGCGGCGAAGCAGACCAGCGAGCAAACCAGCGAGGGGGAAACCAGCTCGTCCGCATACCAGCAAACAAGCCTTCACACCTGCGTGCGTCATAGGGGACCCTGAAAACTACTTCGATGACCCGACGCTATGACGTATGATCGACGCCAGGAGACTCCATTGGACCGCGCACCTGCTACGTAACTCGAGGAGCTGTGATAGGGGCGCGCACCATCACTCGCCTCCTGATTCGTTCCTACACCATCATTGTTTAGTATATAAGACCCGAGTAGTGGGCATTCAAATCAGTCTCATTTGGAGTTTGGAAGGTGAACTTGCAGCTGGAGGAAGACGGGGTGAAGTATTATAATGGGTTTGTGACTATCAGTCAGATTATATAAGTGTGTGTTAAGTGTGTTCGGTGTAAACACTTACGTTATGTTGGTTAGTGAGATATGTGATTGGGAATTAACGTTGACGCTACTATTATGTACTTAACTATTTGATTGGGAATTAACGTTAACGCTACTATTATGTACTTAACTATTTGATTGGAAATTAACGTTTAACGCTACTATTACGTACTTAACTATTTGATTGGGAATTAACGTTAACGCTACTATTATGTACTTAACTATTTTAGTTGACTGACTTGTGGACTAAAGCAACTCTTTAAGTAATTGGGTTATGATGAAGGTAATGCCATTGTTTTATATTAATACTTACGAGTTCTTTCATTTTCTTTTAATTAAGCTTACACTGCTTAACGGTACTTAGTACGGTGATACTATTGTCTCATATTAGTAATATCGCCATAGACTAACATGGCTGTTTTAATGTTACTTCTAGTGATTTCCTAAGCTGAAGAAAATTCTTTTAGCTTCAAAATATTATTTTGCTTTTCATATTATTTGAGTGAGACCTGAATCGAATCTATGAAGCGATCCTGTAACTTAATTTACTCATAATCAAACTTCATTGTTACGTGGTTAAGAAATACATTTAACTAATTATTAAATATATATCTAACTTTTGATGTGACTTTAATCCTGATGATAATAATAATATAATACTATTAACGTAAGACAAGAACCAAGAATAATTACATTAAATATAAATAAAAGGACATATAAGAAAACTAGCTATTCATTTCAAAAAGGGTAAGAGACAGAAATATTCTTACTTTAATATTTATCTTTCAAGACTTTTTATAGAATTAATAGTCCTTATTTAGATATAACTTATTCGGTTCATAACCATAGCCTACTAAGCTGCGGTTAAATAATCATTCTTTATAAATACTACATGACTTTAATTAGTTTCAGTATTTTTCATAATTAAAGAGTATCAGTCAATAAAGGATACCAAGTCCTAAGATCCAAAAGGAAAGGAAGCAACAACACGAAATAATTTTATTAGATTTTACTTTTGTTTTGCCTTCAGCTGACTGATACCTTAATATATATCTCTGTGCTATCTAGATTCATCAAGTTAACCATTTGAGGATCAAGATACGTAACAATATATATATATATATATATATATATATATATATATATATATATATATATATATATATATAATATTTATATCCCACAGTATTGTGCCGCTTGTCAATGAAACTGTAAAAACAGGTATAGGCTACACACACACACACACACACACAGTTTGCGCATGCACGTGCATAACAACACAATCCATATCCAATTTAATACTCTCCTATGCATAAACACACGCACATAACACAAATGGCATATTACCCTGTGCTTCATGAATAGTATCATACTGTTGAAAATCCTTACCTTGTGTTGTAGGTAACTGAAGTGTTGGGAGTGAACCTTCCTTCAGTCTTACGAGTGTCTTTGTTACTGGTAGGTTCAATAGTTCGTATTTCAAATGTCTCTCAAACGCACTAGGTTCAAAATGTAAACTGCATAATACTGCATTGTTTACATTTATATGATCTTGCCTTTTGCATAGGTTGACCCACTTCTTTTGTATTTCTTCATTTTTAGGAAAACCGTGAAAAGAAATAAGTCCCTTATGCCTGTGGGTTGAAAAACAACCATACACTCAACAATTGTTTGGCACGATTGTACGCTACACAATTAAAATATCTTAGCAGTCACATCTCCACTAAATTATTATACCACGCACAACCAAAATAAACACTAGATTTGCTTCACCTCGTATGTTCGTGATCGAGTTCTCAAAGTGAATGAACTGACCGACCTCCCACTGACCCCTAGCCTCTGTTCCCACTGTGGTGAAACTGACGTCATGCGCACAAGACGACGCGTTTTCTCTCAGCCGTGGGTTGACCCTATATTCTCTGGACCCTGGGTTGTAGTTTGGGATCCGAGAACTCCCGTTACTCCCATTGGATTCCCGATATTCTGGTAATGACATAAGTCGGCTTCGATCCAAAGGCACGTTATTAGTTTCTAAAATAATGTAGCTTTTACCGAGCCCTGCTGTGTCTACTCCAGAGACCAGGGCATTAATGAATCATACCTTTATTCACTTATCGAAACAAGAGTTATATTTCTAAACTTAGAAATAATATACTTTTACCGGGCCTACTATGTCTACTCCAGAGACCAAGGCGTTACTACATAATTATGACCTTTCAATCAATATATCCTCTTAACCATATACAATACATTTACTCATATGACAAGGGCGTTGTTACAATGTTACCTCAATTGCCCTTCTAAATACTCTTTGATTATATAATATACTTGTTACTTCATACAATACATTTCTTCTAAATGACCAGGGCGTTGTTACAAGTTATCTCGATTGCCTTATCTAAATACTCTTGGATTATACAGTATATACGCGTAATCCTATTACAAACAATTTATATTCACATATATCACCTGGTCAATAATAATGTTTAACCTAATGTAAGCAGCACCTCAATAACTCTACATGGACAAGGTTCTCCGCTTTTATCCCATTACATAGATTCTTATGATTACAATATTATCCTGGACTTAACACCCGTAACGCTTAACACAGACCTAATATTCCTTTAACTATGATAACAGATAATGCATACGGACTAGTGTCCTTCCTACCTATTTCTCAAACTAAAGCTTGTCTAATGGCAACTATTATTTATTCCCATGAGCCTCATAGTTGCGTGTCTATCCTCAAGAATTATTCTCTTTTACTTTACTATTAATATCTATGTGCTGTCCTAGCAGATCCTATACTAGCTAAAACTAATCAGCATGGAGCCTTCTCTAACAAGAAAAACTATTTCCCGCTTAACACATCAACATTATATTTATCAACAAAAGTCTAGTATCTTTTCTCTTTAGTTTCTCCTATAAGAACACATCAATTATTATGGAACGACTGGGTTAGTCATGCATTTTCTCTCTTTCTTTAAGTCTGGTTCGGGCCCAATATGGGTCCTTTAAAAATATATATTGATGGTATACTGCTAGGTGTGTACTGGAACAATTTCACCACCTTCTTGAATCGCTTGGCTGTAAGTATGCAAGCCATCGAAATGACGACAGGCGGCCGGATACTGAAGGTGTATCCGCCTAGTAGGTGAGAGCGATGCTAGGCCTGAGGTGGTCTTTACTGGAACATTTGGTGAGGGTTGGGTGGCTGGAATAAGTGGTTCCGATCTGTGGTAGGGATCTGTGATATGATGGGGCGGAAGGGGTTCCCGGGTTTGTGGGTTTTTATAGTACCGTAAGCATAACCTGGGGTGAATTCGCCGATGAGTTTCTTCAGGTGTACGCCATCGGCTTTGGCGTTGATAGCAGTGATGGTGGTGTTGGCTTTCCTTTTTATTTCGTCAGTAGGGTTGCGAGTGATCCTTTTGAATTTGTTCTTATCACTAAGAATGTCGTCCATTTTCCGTAGGTATTCTTCTTTTCCGTGTATCACAAGGCAGGAGGCCTTATCAGCTCGTCGGATGATGATGTTGTACGGCAATACAACCTCAACTCTGCTTATGACTTCCTAGAAATTCTACGAGATGCCCCCCCTGCTAACGACCACATCATCGCCTCCCTCGACGTAGAGAGTTTGTTTACCAACGTGCCCGTTGACAAGACCATAGATTTTATCCTACGTCGAGTTTACCACTGCCCTAATACGCCCCTGGACATCCCGGAGAAGGCCCTGAAGACGCTCTTGGAACTATGTACCAAGGAGTCCCCTTTCCTCTGCCCCCGCGGGAATATGTATCAGCAAATCGATGGTGTAGCGATGGGAAGCCCCCTGGGGGTCCTGTTCGCCAATTTCTTCATGGGAAATATCGAAGAGGAACTCCTGGCTGCCCACCGGCCCACTGTCTACTGCAGGTACATCGATGATATCTTTGTGCGGGTGAAGGACCTGGGCGAACTCAGGGACCTCCAGCAGCGCTTCATGGCCGCCTCCGGACTCAACTTCACATACGAAGAAACCACCGATGGACATCTACCCTTCCTCGACCTCCTTGTCTCCCTCCACGACCACGGCTTCAAAACTACAGTGTACACCAAACCTACTAACAATGGCCAATGTCTTAATGGGGAAAGTGAATGCCCTAAACGATACCTACAGTCCACCATCGCTGCCTATGTCAGGAGAGCCCTCACCCATTGCACCACCTGGAATGACACACACAATGAACTGGAAAGGCTCACCCAGGTCCTAGTCAACAATGGGTATTCCAACACTGACGTCACCAATGCCATCAACCACCACCTACAAAAATGGTACAAACAAGACCCCCCTAGCACCAACCCGGCCAATGACATTACATTTTTCTACAGAAACTACATGTCTTCCGACCACACAACAGACGAATCCATTATGAAAGAAATAATTCACAAAAACGTCCTCCCCACCAACCCTGACAATAAAATAAAACTCATTATTTACTACAAATCTCCTAAGACCTCCAACCGTGTCCTCCGTAACCACCCCATTTCCACCAACCAACCGAAAGACGATCATGTGATATACCAGCATATTTGCACCTCTGGGGACTGTGGACCCCTATCCTATGTTGGAATGACACAGACTCGCCTTTCCCGTCGACTAACCCTCCACCTTCAATCTGGCGCTATAAAAGATCACTATCAAGCCCCCCACCATCTTGCCCTAACTCGCGCCGACCTAGACAAACAAACCACCATACTCGACAAAGAATCAGACCCCAGAAGACTAGCTATTTTAGAAGCTCTATACATCCAAACACTCAACCCCAGCATCAACAACCAAACACAAGACCTCCAAATTCTTCCTTCAGGCAAGCGCTACAGGCATGCTGCCCCCTGCCTTCCTCTCGCCCCGTGCCCCCCTCCCTTACGCTTCCACGCTCAGCACACAACTGACAACACCAACCAATCACAGCCACCCACAGCCAACAACCAACCACCGATAAGATTTAGTGCCCGTCTCGCGAATAGACTGCCTTCCACCAATGAACAGCCACCACACACCCAGTAGCTCCGCCCACCTCCGTCTACTTGATCCTCGAATTTTGTATAAATATGATGCTTTGTCCCTATTCTAATCATTACCTCTCCATTCCCTGAAGATGCAAGATGTTTACTTGTGAAACGTTGGATCCACCATGAATTTTGCTAACCTGTTGTACCTCATCTCTGAACCCCAGAGGAAAATTGTTAGAACTATTGAAAGCTGTAACAATAAAATCCTGAACTGCCATTGCTTTTAACCTTGTCTGTTTAAAAGAGAATCTATTACCTGGCTATACTAACATATATATATACATATATATATATATATATATACTCTATATATAATATCAATAAGTTATCTTCCCTTTTTTCACGCATCCTCCTCACACGTCTTACCCTTGTTTCCCCTCTCACCTCTCTTGAAAACTAATCCTCACCTGATGAAAGGACAGCTGGAAAAAAAGAGACAAACATTCGCAAAATTATTGGAGAGTAAGAAAGAGGGAGAGTGGTGTCAGATATACAGATATTCTACTAGTGTTGACGAAAAGAACGTGCGTGTGTGTGTGTGTGTGTGTGTGTGTGTGTGCGCGTGCGTGCGTTTGTGTGTGTACATCTATTAATTGACAGATATACGAACTTTTTCTGCAAAGGATTTAACTGGATTATCAAATTCCAAGTAAAGCATATGTAACATAGACAAGTGTAAGTCAATCATTGTTATATGTATATTAAATAGGAAAAATTAGCCAACAGGCAAAAGGTTAATTTGATCAGTTAGCAAATAGAGCAACAAGAAACCCCGATAAAATTTGCGGCTTTAACCCCATCCAATACCGGTGCCGTTTTCTTAAATTTACTCAGGCTAATATTAAACAATTATATTCAACTTTTAATAGGCTTCCAGCAATGACCAGGCTTTGAACTATCTCACTTAACCATTTATACTATCACAGATGCTTCTTAAACTGCGCAAAATCATCTAAATATAGCTGAGTACAATTTAAAAGACATCGCTGGTATTGAAACGGTTAACCACATGTATGTAAATTGGCTTGATGTGCTGCTGCCGGGAAGAATAAATTATTGGTTATGAAGACAGGTGACTTGACAGGAAGACGATAGCAACTTTTGTTCGTTTGCCGCACATTGTGAATATTCTGACCTACAGTTATCACCAAACTCCTTGATACTTGTTCAAAGTTTGGAGCAAAATGCAAACTCGATTACAACGTGCTTTGCCATTATTCAAATTGTGATTAAAGTAACTTGTAATATAAATTGTGATTAAAGTAACTTGTAATATAAATTGTGATTAAAGTAACTTGTAATATAAATTGTGATTAAAGTAACTTGTAATATAAATTGTGATTAAAGTAACTTGTAATATAAATTGTGATTAAAGTAACTTGTAATATAAATTGTGATTAAAGTAACTTGTAATATAAATTGTGATTAAAGTAACTTGTAATATAAATTGTGATTAAAGTAACTTGTAATATAAATTGTAGTAAAATGAAGCAAATCATGGGGTGAGGATTCACTGTAATATGCATTAATGTTAAATGTCAACGATCTATATCTGCTAAATGCTTTTGGATCGCACTTCCTGCTTCAAAATAACATACCGTACATATAATGCAACTTTGAATGATAGTGAGAACAAACAAAAATTGCAATAAAACAGAATGATTGAAAACTATAAATAATTTCTAGTGTGATGTTATTGTAGTTATTTTTCTTTTTTTCGAACAGTAGCACATTGATTTTTAGCAAAGGAAGGACCTCTAGCAATCTAAGGGAATATTTGAATCTCATTATCATATGACTTCAGCAGACAAATTCTAAGCTTGCTTTTAAATTGTCGAATGAATGAATTTTGCAGGGTATGTTGAAAGGGTAAGTATACGTTTGTTCAATGGACATTGTCCATCATGTCATGACATATGCACACCATAAGATTTGTTGTATTACCATTTATAAAGTATTTTATAAAATCTATAATATCAATTCAAACAGAAAGTATAAAAGTAAGATATCAAATAATATATACAATAATATAATTCTTCTTTCTACACCCAGCACACTTACACACTTGCTGTGGAATAGCAATATTTACTTCTGAAGCCAGATATACTCGAAATATTTGTAAGCACTACATAATTGTTATTTAATAGTCATGGTAAAGTATAGGCGTATAATATATGGAGGAACCATTATGATGCAATTATATGACTAGTTAATCTAAAGGGATGCACAAATATGTAGCCTCTGTTCAAAGAACACATGTGTGTGTGTGAAAAGGCTTATGGGAGCTCGGGTGGGGCCGGCAGTATAGTTTATTTTAACCTAAAGAATTATTATAAACTATTCAAATTTACATTTGGGGGTCCAGACCCCAATCCTCCAGCTAGTGTTTTTTTTTTTTTTTTTTTTTTTTTTTTAAAGAGACAATGAACGGAGGAAGGAAAAACACTGATAAAACAAAAAGGTCCATGTTCCTAAAGGCATCCTCCATTCATAAAATGTTTGTAACAACTGGATTTAAACTTTTATAGATTGTAAGTTTGTGGAAAGCAACTCGAGGGAAGTGAATTCCAAAGAGTAGTAGTTCTAGGGATAAATTAATTTTGATAAGCAGAAGTTCTGCATTGTGGAGGAGAAAGTGTAAATTCATGGGCACTCTCAGCTGCCCTAGTTCTACGGGGAAAGATGTGGAGAGGCGGCACAATTGAAGCAAGTTCCTCGGAACAATTGCTGTGAAAATATCTGTAGAATAATGCAAGGGATGCAACGTTTCTTCGTATGGATAATGTAGGAAGGTCCTGTGTGATTGCAGGGTTATTGATTAATCTAATAGCTTTATTTTGAATTTTGTCCAACTGCCTCAATGCAACCACTCCACTTCCATTCCACAGAGGTGAACAGTAATCCATCTGAGAACGCACATGACTTTTATATATTACGGCCAACTGCTCGTCAGTGAAGAATTCTCGAACTCTGTACAGGAGTCCCAGTTTTTTAGAGGCATTCTTAGCAATGCTTCTAACATAATGTGTCCAGCTCAAGTTAGTAGTTAATGTTACACCTAGAATGTCAATACTAGGGGAA
This sequence comes from Paralithodes platypus, assembly GCA_032716605.1. NCBI lineage: Eukaryota > Metazoa > Arthropoda > Malacostraca > Decapoda > Lithodidae > Paralithodes > Paralithodes platypus. The sequence continues at coordinate 7,456,769 of CM064535.1, forward strand.
GTGGGAATATTTACATCATTAACAAGTATATGGGAGTCAGTGAGATTCTGTCGGTTAGAAAATTGAATGTACTTGGTTTTCTGTGCATTAAAGGAAACTAGATTAACATACAACGATCTTAAAGAATATCTACGTTAGGGGATGGCTAACCAGGATACAATAACAAATGTATTGATTAATGAGTATAAACTAGCCATGGCCAATTGGCCATTGCATACACAGGATCAGGAAGAGCAGACTGAAGGCGGGGACTGCGTTCATTGCCAAGACGATATTAGTACAACCAGATATTTGTAAGCTAATGCCGTTCAGTGTACACGTTATCGTTGTTACATAATTATATTCCACCCCTATTTCAGTGATAGGACACAATCTTCAGTTATCAAGCATTTTTGTTGTCAACACAGTATTCGTGAAAATATTACCGACACATGTACTTAATATAGTGACATAGCTATGTGCACACTATGTTTTATTTTGATCCATGAATTTATTGTAATTTTTCTAGAAATATTAATATAATAATAACTTATTGATAAATATGATTGTTCAAGTTGTCAATAATGACACATATACTGGATAGATACTTTTTCTCTCTTTTCACTTCTATCTCCCACACCTAGATAAAAGTAAACTTGTATCCATATTTTCAATATATAACTACTAAATTTAAACGAAGGAGTTTCAAAAACACCAGACGAGAGAGAGAGAGAGTGCGAGTGCGAGAAAGAGATATATTAGGAAAAGTAAGACAAACTCAGCAACAATCACTTTCTTCGTTGTCCAAACGTTTTGAGGCTTCCTTTATCCATCATCAGAGTTAATGTACAAGAACAATCAATTATAAGGAAAGACTTTTATCTAAGACCTGGTGTTCATTATAGCGTGACACATTTATATATTCTAAATGCAATGCAATGCCAAGAGCATTTTGGCGCGGCCTCGAAAGTCTAAACGTACTTAAGTTAAACATAAAATATCGCTAAATACCTCAAAGCCCCCCTGGAGGTGTTTAGCGTTGCCTCAAATTTTAAACGACTTTAGTCTGCGCTTTCTAACTCAAACTACTACTAATAATGTTTGTTTATTTGTATATACAACTTCGATAAAATATGTTAAATACAATTAACGAGCTTCAGTACCTGTACAGTATGTACATAAAATATATATAATTATAATATCCCACTAGATTATGTGCAACATTTATTACCAGACTAAGAAAACAGATAACTTCTTGAATAATGCTCAATTGATAATTTACAAACACACATGCAAAACAAACAAAAAACAACAAGATGTTAAGTTTAACCCTTTCACGCATTTATGACGCAGAGGTTGCCAGATTAGCAATAAGAAATAGAGTTATCTCACTCTTATAATTACCTCTTCAAAATTAGTTTTAAATCCCACAGCTAACTCAAAGACAGCTGCAGAGGTTGAAGTAACTAAACTAAAGGTTTCTAAATACCCCTGATGGTAACAAAGGAATTAAGGTATCCCCAATAGGCTCAAAATCGAGTCATATGTGTGAAAGGGATAATACTAAAATTATTTCATTTCACTCCCAAAACCAAACACCTCTCAATAAAAATTAATATAAGCATGTGATCCTCCCGGGATTCGAACCTGGGATACCACACTTATAACACTCTAACCATTACACCATCAGGACAGTTAAATGTTAAGTACATGTATACGATTTTCTATATATTCATCAAATACTGGATATCAATCTAATCACGTACTCAGCCCAAATGCACACTGAAAATCGTAATGCTTATATGAACTGAAAGGACAATTTATGGAACACAGATCTATAAGGATAGACCTCGCGATGAAATGTTCCTGAACCTATAATCATAATTTAACTCATTAATTTCACACCCACCACCAAACACCTCCCAATGAAATGTATGAAAGCTTGTGATTCTCGATGTTGTCATTGTTGATGGTTCAAGTACAGCCAAGTAGCGGCCTTTGTTGCTATTAAGACGTGATTGATGGTTGGTGAGTAAAATAACAGTTTGTGGCTCCCTGTAGTCCATAAAGTGTCCCAGTTCCTTGATAAAAGTATCAAAATTGGCACACGCAATCAATAAGACAATAACATCAAAATAAGATAGGGAACTATCACAGGTTTGATCTACGTTGGCTTATGTAGCCCCTTTTTAATTAATTTCCATTAGAGAACTGAAACCCTAGTATTGTCCCAAACTGTATACCGTGGTAGAGATGTGAAACTAGACTATAATGACCCGTCTGGACAAGGGAAACACGTTAAACAACTTACATTACCACAATGTGTGGCTAATGTTGACCGTTTGACTTGTGCTGGTTCCTATATTTCAAAACATGAGTGGTAATTGCCAACATTTCTTACCAATTTGTTGCATGCTCACAAAGTACAGGGGACTGTACTACTTAGTAATTTGTTTTAGTTTGCTCCCTAAAAATTTATCAAGCTTGATAAAGACACCTTCAAAGCACCCTTTCTAGATAAATTGTACATTATTTGAATGAATAATGTCCAGGCCAAAGGCCGGTTCCTCCTATCGCTATTGCTCGCCAGGAAGTTTTGTACACCTAAATGTAATGCAATAATGGGGTGAATGTCTTAAACCTTAAAATCATGGGGCCAAACATGAAGGAGAAGGGGTCCAGAAAAAACAGAAACCTCCCCTTACTTGTGTTACGATCCAGGTTCTCAAAGACACAGGGCTCTTCAACATTGGACTAGATAATGGCAAAATGCAACAACGGTAACACTAGATCCAACCCCCGCCTTAAACACTGGAAAACAAAACACCATTACTGCCCTGAGTCGTGCCTGGACAACGAGGTATCCTATGACACAGTAACTGGTGCACACACACTAGGCTGACGTTCGATAAAACAGCCTATTCTCAAACAGTAAAATATTACTCGATTAGGTTACACAAAGAAAAGATAGTTAACGTGATTAATTAACGTTACGGTAGATACTCAAATAACTGGCACTCCTGTATTAAAGAAAGTGCAATGCTAGTCCTGCAACATCAACTGGAAACTTCTGAAATAAGTCTGATGCTGGGAAGATGTTCGTAAAGAATCTTGAACAATTATAATGCAGAATACGGGTCACCATAAATGCTAGGACATATAGTAATAATAGGCAGGCGAATAATAAAGACTGCGCAAAGGTAATAATGCTCGACAACTAAATAAATGCTTCGTGACACAATGCAACAGCCTACTAGGGTTGTGCAACTCCACAACAACCTCGGCTCAAAAGTGCAGTGAATAATAATGTTGCATACATATAATAATGGGGGCTTATCTCTAACCAGTGTCTGCTCAGTTAATAAAGTCTAGCTGGGGTATCAAGGCAGGGCAACAATGGGTGAGCATGCGGCTCGTAGCCTAACGTTGTCCGAAGGTGGTATAATGAAGATTACGTTATATGACGGGGATGCTCTCTTGATAAATCTAGGTCTCTAGTACCTAGCTCTATCCTGGCGATCCCTCAGAAGTCAACACAAAGAGGCAGCACTATGTTGTGAGGGATAGGCTATGGCCCTCTCACACCACAGCGCAGTGCTCGCAAAGTAAACCCACCCGAAGACAACTTAGGCTCCCACAGTACCTGTCGATGTCGTGCAGGGCTTAGCTAACACTGCACACATCGGAGACAACGACACAGTAACCTTACCCCTAGTCAAGCTTTAGATAACCAAGCAGAATCACTCAACACCTTGCCAGGGAGACATATACCGGTCTACAACCTTCCCGAGAGAGGACACATACGGAAAAGTCTGTCTCTCTAACCTCAAAAAAGCATAATACCTCCTTAACCTAATACATGGAAATATCTGAGAGCTTCGCGTACAATACGACTGGTCGACGGTGAACGTCTATGCTGAAACCAGAAGGGATGTTGAGTTTAATAAAGATTAGAGAATGAGAAAGGAGAAGTCGAGAGAGAGAAATAGTATGCAAAGTGGCGAGTATGGGGGACAGAATTGCAAAGGATGTAGGCGATACGCGTGTCAGGCAAGCTCTGAGCTGGTAAAGAACACGAGGCCGCGATGGGAAGGGACTAGTTGACCACCCGGCCGTCAGCGCCCAAGCGAGCCGCGTCATAGCTCACCCCGCTGCCAGGTGTACACTCTCACCCTCTCTCGCTCGCCTCCCACACAAGCAACATTTATATTATAGCGAATATAAAATATAAGGCGCGGTCACAGACCAAAACAAAGACCATTTCTAGACTGTCTGTGGCAACACGACACTAATTACATAAAGCAGATCATTCTAGGACAACTGTAGCCTATCCCCCCATCCTGGCGAGCGCTAGCAAGCTGCAATGCCCCACGCAACCATTCTGCTAACGCTGGGAGGCGTCACACCCCCCCCGCAAGATATGGGACACTCAACCATGAGCCCATATCTGAACAGGCAGAATGTCGCTAGAATCTGCCACTCCTAACCACTCTGCCACACATGGAATGCAAGCTCAGTCTCCTCCAAAAAATACAACAACATTTATATATAAAAATAATCTTATCATCCTTCCCAAATATAATACATTAATTCATAACATTGTGCTCCCAGAGCGAGCTTTAAGCCTACTGAGGGAAAATCATCTGCACTCAGTACTCAGCTACAATATTATCTTAAAATTAATTATCAAAAAGAAAGTTTTTATTTAATTTTTCATATTTTATTTAAATGTTGTTTTTGGCGGCTACTATAGATGTAGCCTAATTTTCTTCTAATCAAAGCCAACAACTCCTGCCCTGCGACCCTACGCTGATGCTACACACGCGAGCCAACAAGCACCAGCGCAAAAATACACCGCGAGCCAAGACAGGAGGCTATACCAACATACTGTGGTAGCCTACCCCGGATCCTCCACCCGCGACAAACAGTCCGCAATCACATTCTCACAACCAGCAATATGGCGAATGTCTAAGTTGTACTCTTGCAACATGAGCGACCATCTGGTCAGCCTCATATTCCGGTTGTGGAATTGATTGAGGAATTTAAGCGGGTGGTGGTCGGTATACACTACCACGACTGGCCCATAGGCAGGAACATAGACCTCAAAGTGTCTGAGCGCTAACACGATTGCCAGTAGTTCCTTTTCAACAACCGAATAGTTTTTCTGTGCTGAATTAAATTTCTTTGAAAAGAAACTGACTGGATGCTCAAGACCTTCCTCGTCTGTCTGCAAAAGTACGGCACCAGCCCCTACTCCGCTGGCATCTTTCGCCAACTGAAATGGTCGTTCAAAGTCCGGGGCCCTGAGGATAGGGTGAGTGCATAAAAGGTGTTTAACTACTCGAAACGCCTGCTCACACTCAGGTGCCCAGCGGAACTTTTATCTTTAGCTAGTAGATCTGTCAAAGGAGCTAACACAGTAGAATAACCTCTTATAAAGCGGCGGTAATACCTAATCATGCCCAAAAATCTCATGATCTGCCGCTTGGTGGTCGGCCTGGGGAACAAGTCGATAGCCTGTATCTTCTGTTGGGGTGGGCTCATCTGCCCTAACCCAACCACAAACCCCAGATACTGCACCGTGGCTTGCACAAAGTCACACTTGCCCAGATTAACCACCAAGCCTGCTTTACTAAGTTGACTAAATAAGGCTTCTATGTGCTCACAGTGACTTTGGAAATCGTTGTCATAAATGATCACGTCATCAAGGTAGACAGTACAGTTTGGGATGTCTGCTACGATGTCGTTCATTAAGCTCTGGAAAGTGGCCGGTGCATTTTTCAGACCATATGGCATCACGTTGCAACGGTAAGTACTGCCATCCACCACAAACCCGCACACCTCTTTAGCCCGCTCAGACAGTGGTACTTGCCAGTAGCCTTTGACGAGGTCTACCTTGGTCAAGTACCTTGCTTTCCCGATCTTATCCACACTGTCATCCACCCGGGGAAGAGGATATGCATTGGTGGGGGTCAACCCGTTCAACCGCCTAAAGTCAATGCAGAACCGAACTTTTCCATCAGGTTTGGGCTGCAGAGTGACAGGAGAAGTCCACCGCACTGCCCCCTTCTCGATCAAGCCTCTCGCCAGCCTATACTCCAGCTCATCCCTGAGCGCTGGGAGTTTAATGGGTGGCACCCGATAAGGTATCGACTTGAAGGGGGGGTGCTCTCCTACATCGACGTCATGCACCGCTTGAGTAGTGAGGCCTGGGTGCTCGGCAAATACAGTGGGGTATGAATCGAACAGGCGCTGCACTGCCACCTGCTGTTCCTCCGGCAGGTGCGCCAGAGCATCATGCGCACATTGGCTCGAATTCCCCGCCCACTGATCAGCCGAGACATGACAATCCCAGTTATCATCCACCTGGTCATTGCTACCCCCCTCTCCTTCTCCACCATGACCGCAGCAGGTCAACACAGGGACAGCTAGTGACTCAGGTGGGCGCCTCACATACTCCTTCAACAAATTAATGTGGCATAGTTGGTTACGCTTCTTCCGGTCTGGAGTGGCAACGAGGTAATCTAGATCGGAGATCTTTGACACCACCCGATAAGGCCCAGCGTACTTGGCAGCCAGAGGATGACCTGACAAAGGCAACAGGACCAACACCTCTTGACCTACCTGAAACTCCCGGAGTTTCGCCTTAGTATCGTACCTGTCCTTCATATGGGCCTGCGAACTCACCAAATTACGCCCGGCCAGCTCCAGACTTCTAAGCATTCTCTCTCTGCTCTCGAGGACGTATCTCAACATAGAACATGGCTTAGCGGTACCCTCCCAAATCTCCTTCACCATGTGGAGACGGCCCCTCACCTGATGCCCGAAAACAAGCTCATTCGGACTGAAACCGAGACTCTCTCCAGGTACTTCTCTTGCCGCGAACAAAACATACGGCAGACCAAGGTCCCAATCCTTTCCGTTCTCTGCGCAATAACATCGAAGCATGCTTTTCAGCGTGGCGTGCCACCTCTCCAACACCCCTTGACTCTCCGGGTGATACGCAGAAGAGACGACAGTGCTGATGCCATGCTGAATCATAGTTTGTTTGAACAGATTAGATGTAAAATTAGAGCTTTGTTCCGATTGCACCTCTTGCGGGTAACCATACCGCGAGCAATACAAGAGCAGGTTCCGGACCCCAGTTTTCGCTGTGCCATTTCTCATTGGATATGCATCAGGATAACGAGTGGCCACATCCATGATAGTTAATAGAAATTTATTACCGGCACTAGTAGGGGGTAGGGGTCCGACCATATCAATGATGACCTTACTGAAGGGTGGTCCACTGACAGGAATGGGGTGCAACGGGGCTCTCGGAATTGTTTGGTTAGGTTTTCCAACCCTCTGGCACGTATGACACCTTGCTATCCAGGTTACCACCTGCCCCTTCAACCCCGGCCACCAAAACAATTTTTCTAAAGCCGCCACCGTTTTTCTCACCCCTAGATGTCCTGCCAGTGGTATGTCATGCGCCAACCTCAGTAGGCTATCCCTGCACTCCCGTGGCACCACCAACTGGTCCACTACTCCGGACCCCTCTTGCCAACTACGTTTAGGGTCTTGAAAACGCCTATAGAGGATGCCTTCTAAATAAACAAAATCTCCTGGCTGTGCATCGCCGTCCTCGTCGAGCTCTACAGCTCCATTAGCACACGTTTGGAGCTCAGGGTCCTCTAGTTGCAACCGACGTATATCTGAGGGTGCCAAGCGATCTAACTGCTCCCGGAGCAATGCATGACCTTCCCCGATACTGGGCTGCTCCCTCTGTCTCTCTCGATGTACATAACGTTGCTGTCGTGGAGACTCGTCATGCCCAGCCTCGTCACTCTCGATGACAGGCCCAGGGGTTACTCCAGAAATAAGTAATGGTGCTAATACTGAATCACCCAGGAGAGCCGCCGAGTCAAAACTCTTAAAACCAACTCCAGCTTTAGCCTCCTCCTGTTGATCGTTCCTCCGCTGGTCTGAAGACGGAGGACTAGGCTGTGACACTTTAGCTGCCCGAGCTCGGGTGGCAACACACGCCATGGGTTGTGTCTGGCACCGCTCGACCCACTCTTACCTACTCACGTCGGCCGGCCTCTCGGCAACGACTAAGGGTAGAACCTCAGAAGCGGGCATTGCAAAGTCGTTGCCGAGAAGAAGGTCGACGCCCTCCACTGGCAGTTTCTCCACAATCCCGACATCCAATTCACGTGCCACACCATCCACCTCCAACTCCATCTGCACCAGCGGGTATGACCGAGTTGCATTAATACCCTGCACCACCACCACCCGAGCCGCGTTTATAGGGTAGCCAGTCAAGTTTTTCATCAGAGTCTGGGAAGCACCTGTATCACGCAAGACCTCTACTCCATGCTTGCGCCCCGCCCACATCATGCAACCCCGCCCTCTATGGTCGCAAAAAACATCCTGAGCAGGGTTCGAGCCTCCCAGGTGCTTCTGTATTGGCTGTGCCTCAGCCTCTGACGAACTGCCCCGGGCAAACTCAGATGACTTCGGAGACACACCAATGTTGCAGGCCAAAGACACAGCTGCTGTAGGTGGTTTGCTAGGACAGACTCTTGCAAAGTGCCCCTTTTTATGACAATGATAACACTCCAACTCCCCTTTGGGCTTCCCTTGGTACTGGGAAGGGCCCGGCCCCTTCTTAAATGGGACGGTGCTAGTCTTGTGGTCAGTCTTGGTATCATGGCTCTTGTACTTGTTTGCATAAGGTATATCACTAACTCGGGGGGGTGGGGCGTCACGCCCCTTGTTACCTGCCTCACTACGCTGGGCAGACCCGCACCCATGAATTAGTGATAGCCGGAGGTCAGCCATCTCAGCTGCCTCCTGTAGAGTTTTTGGTTGCTTTTCTTTAAGGTTTAACGTCAGGTCGCCGCCCGTGCATTTGAAAAACTGCTCTAAAAGCACCAACTGTTTAATGTCGTCAAACGTAGTAGCTTTCTCCGACCTCAGCCAATTCCCAAAAGCATCGGACAGCTACCGGTCATGCTCCAAAAAGGTGCTCTCCCGACCCTTGGTAACACCCCGGAACTTCAACCTGTACGTCTCTGGTTGTAGTTCGTATGCTCTCAGGACAGCCTCCTTGAGTTCTTCATAGATAATACAAGACTCTATAGGCAATGCATCGTAGGCTTTAAGACCCTTGCCTATTAATCTAGAGGATACAAGTGCTGCCCATTTATTCTCTGGCCACTGGTGTTCCTGGCACTTCTTCTCAAAGCGTGTGAAAAATTCTGTTACACCACTCTCATCAAACACCGGAACCAGTTTCAATAAGTGCGAGAGAGACTGCTCATGAACACGGTTACCAGCCACAAGTCGCTGTCCCGTTGTCTCTACTCGCGACTTCTCTACGTCCATGTCGGCACAGTACCTAGTCGACTCTAAATCAGCTTGGATTTTTGCTAGCTCTGTTTGCTGCTGAAGCTCACATGCCCTTTGTTGCTGTTGAATCTCAGATGCCCTGATAGCCTTTCTCTCTTCGATCTTAGCTGATTCTATTTGCTGCTGGATCTTAGCTAATTCGAGCTGAAGCAATAATTTGGGAGTTAACCCTTGAGGAGGTGAAGGTGCTACAATGTTTGAAATTACCGGTGGTCCCCCCAGGGGCAACCCACCCTGCCAGTCACCACCCAACTGCGGAAGCGTACCCGGGGTCGGCAAACTACTTGGATGGCTGGGAGTCGAGTGTAGGGGAAGCATGGCCGAAGGGCTCTGAGCACTCAACCCATCTCGCTCACCAGTCACCCTACCCAGTACACACATTATCAGGTTATCCTTGGTCATGCTGCTAGTAACCGCATGACCGATAGCTGTGGCCAGGCATTGAAGACCGTACCGATCCATACCCTCCAACCGCTCGACAGTAACAGGCCATTGCAAAAATATCCTAGCATCCTCCTCACAGTTCACCCGATTAACCCTTTCATCATGCTGCTGTTCCTCAGTTTCGACATTACGTACTGTGTCTCCATTCTCCTCTGACCCGGTATAAGACATGATGCTCACAAAAATTTCTCACCACAATATTCAGAAAAGAAGTACCCCAAACTCTTATGTAGCACTATTCACTTGCCAAAAATGTCTGAAGACTCTCAAGTGCTATACTACTTTGCCAAAAAAAAATTAACGTGCCCACTATATTCCTCAATAAAACAAATGACCACAACAATCCTGCAATTATCTCTTAGTTCACAAGATCCTGAGCTAGGTCGCCATTTGTTACGATCCAGGTTCTCAAAGACACAGGGCTCTTCAACATTGGACTAGATAATGGCAAAATGCAACAACGGTAACACTAGATCCAACCCCTGCCTTAAACACTGGAAAACAAAACACCATTACCGCCCTGAGTCGTGCCTGGACAACGAGGTATCCTATGACTCGGTAACTGGTGCACACACACTAGGCTGACGCTCGATGAAACAGCCTATTCTCAAACAGTAAAAGATTACTCGATTAGGTTACACAAAGAAAAGATAGTTGACGTGATTAATTAACGTTACGGTAGATACTCAAATAACTGGCACTCCTGTATTAAAGAAAGTGCAATGCTAGTCCTGCAACATCAACTGGAAACTTCTGAAATAAGTCTGATGCTGGGAAGATGTTCGTAAAGAATCTTGAACAATTATAATGCAGAATACGGGTCACCATAAATGCTAGGACATATAGTAATAATAGGCAGGCGAATAATAAAGACTGCGCAAAGGTAATAATGCTCGACAACTAAAGAAATGCTTCGTGACACAACGCAACAGCCTACTAGGGTTGTGCAACTCAACAACAACCTCGGCTCAAAAGTGCAGTGAATAATAATGTTGCTTACATATAATAATGGGGGCTTATCTCTAACCAGTGTCTGCTCAGTTAATAAAGTCTAGCTGGGGTATCAAGGCAGGGCAACAATGGGTGAGCATGCGGCTGGTAGCCTAACGTTGTCCGAAGGTGGCATAATGAAGATTACGTTATATGACGGGGATGCTCGGTGACTTTAAAGCATAATAAGTAACTGTATGCGATTACTATAATATATGTCAGCTACAGATATTACGGCGCATGACTTACATTAAAGACTGTTGAGGAACAGGGAGGGTGGAGAGCTCTAGAAATAAACCCTTTCAGGCTCATGAAGCATTTTGACAGTTTATTCTGGCTATCATTAGACGATCTTATACAGCCTAGGGAAACTTGTGGGAGCTAACGAGTTAATTGAGATATTATTTACCCAATACTTCCTGGATATGCTGCCTAAATTGCATAAAATCGTATTCTGATAACCAAAATCAAATAGACAAATGCGTCTTAGATCCTCAAGGGGTTAAAAGGCCCAGTCGGTTACCCTCCCAAAACAAATGTACCGTGCACCAACTCTGGGCAAACAATGGTAGGGACAATTGGGCTCAACACGAGAATTAATCCTAGTTGGATTTAACAACAACAAAATAAACACATGAACAAATATGAACTGACTCAAGTGTTCGACTGAGTAAACAAATCATTACTTCCAGTTGGCAGATTTATATACATTGGCATATCTATTACTGCCGAAATGCCATAGCGAAACGAGTATTAAAATGTCGATGGTATTAATGAGAATAATTGATGCAAAGTAAACTAATTTTTGCTGACTGAATAGTAGCGTACGAGTTAAGTATTGTCAACACGAATAAGCATATTGCAATTATATATTCCGTAGCCTACAATAAAGGAATTCAAATACAATTAGCAGCATCATATATATTAGTTCAAAATGAGTCCTTACTGTGCATACCTCATTTAACGTATTCACTAATGAAATTAATATATATATATATCAAAAGGAAAAGTGCCCAAAATCTACTGCTGAAGTACTCATAACTATATATATATATATATATATATATATATATATATATATATATATATATATATATATATATATATATCTATCTATCTATATGCTCAGGCCCAATCCCCATTTTGGGGGTAGCCGACTCAAGACAGAGCAAGAACAGGGAAAACACAAAAACAACATAAAACAAAAAATAAACACAGATAAAAAACACAAACTCACACACATCCAGGTCACCCAGGAGAAGACCCAGAGACCAGGGTTACCAAGGTCGCTCCAGCACTCCCCCGGCCCCTGACCATATATATATATATATATATATAATATATATATATATATACCGGTATGTATATATATGTATATATATTCTCAACCGCCTCAAGGGGTTCTTTACCCCTGCACAGCTTCTTGCTCTGCACAGGGACACAGTGAGTCCTTGTATTGAATATTGTTAACATGTGTGGGGAAAATTAACTCACACCGCACTCCTAGATAAAGTGGAAAGGAAGGCCTTTCGTATCATTAACTCCCGTCCACTCACCAACTCTCTGCAATCTCTCTCTCTCCGCGGCAGTGTTGCATCTCTCTCGCTATTCTATCGCTACTATAATAGTGTTCCTCAGAGCTCTCCCAGTGTATACCACCACCTCTATGTAGGGCACGTCGTACCCGTCTTGCAACACAATCCCACTCCTACTCTGTGCAACTCTCTAAACCAAGAGTGAAACGTTACTCTCAGACTTTCTTCTATTCAACAGCTGAGCTCTGGAATCCTCTCCCAGAATCAGTCTTGCCCTCTTCCTATGACTTAAATTGCTTCAAATTCCGTGTGTCCAGGCATTATGGCTCGAACGTCCCTTGATTTTAGCCCTGTCACTCTTTCAACTCTGGGGGAGGCACTCGCTACAGGCAGTTCTGCCTTTTGCCTCCCTCACTCACATAGAAAAAAAATATATATACTGTATATATGTATATATAGGAGACGTAAATACAGACGCTAAAGGCGAAATAATACTTAACCGGAGCAGCTGGAAATGGAGGTTTTAGAAACAAGGCCATTTCTCTTGACTTTAACGATAACAGTGTAAAGATAACTGGCCGGAAGTGAGAATTATTGTGCTACGCCCGCTACAGGGAGGATATTAACCCCTTCTTTACCGGTGATGTACTTTTCAGGAATTTATGGCAACTATTAGACGATTTTCTTCAGCTTAGGAAGGACGTCTACTCATTTAAAGGCTACAGACTATTTCAATTAATCCTTTTTGCTACCCTATATCCTTCCAAAGTTTCATAAAATCGTATAAATGTAGCTGATATCAAATAAAAAAGTCGTCGCCGGTACAGCAGGGGTTAACCCCTTAAGGATTATGACGCGAGTTAGCAGTTTATATTTGCTGTCAATGGAAGATATGATGCAGCTTAGAAATGACCTATGGAAATGTCCGTGGTCAAAACCAACTAAAGTAGACCCCTGACTCCTACATATCCTCCTAAGCGGAATAAAATCGTCTAATGATTGCAAAAATATACTGTTGAAACGCGTCATAATCCGGAAGGGGTGAAGAGGTAGGTGTGAGAGTATTTCATGCAATAGATATAACCCCATTCTTTAGAAAGCTTTTGGGTTACTGGTAAATGTAGGCTACATTTTACTATAATCAATATGATTGCACAATTCAGAAAAGTGTGATGACTGCTAATCTGTCGTAGAAAATTATAATTATACCGGGATAATCTAAAAACAAAACTTATTAATCTAACTATGTACTGTATGTGAACGTGATAATGTTGAGAAAGAAAATGGTAAGAGAAAACCAAAACTCGGCATAACACTCATCATAGTTTGGAGATTTTAAAGCGCATTACCTTATTCGACTGGCGATTATTAGACGCTGCACCCACTTCAGGAATCAATTTGTTCCGGGCGAGCTCTAGTAAGCTCGTAGTTTAGGAGAAAATAGCCTTTGAGCGGGATAATCTTATAACAAAAGCAGTAGACTTAGCATGAAAAAGGGCCTGGGGGAGGTATATTTTTATAGTGTGAAGGGATTCTTGGGAGTATTTTATTTCCGTTTGGGGAGGCCTGGGCAGAGTACAGACTAAAACTAAATTGCTTGAAAATGATATGTACAATCCGATCTCTTGATACAACATATTTACCCATCAGACGTCGCATGGGATAGTGCTAAAGTGATCAATTTATAGTGTTCTTATCTGGTTTCATTCTAACGTGGTACACGGTGGAATTAAAGGTATGTTTTTATTTTTGCTCCCTAGTCCTCCATCAAGCTTGAGAAAATACCACCAAGATCCTCCTGCGAGGTAAATGTGTATATGTATAATGTCCCGGCCAAAGGCTGGTTCCTCTTATTATTACAGTGTGGCTATCGCTCGCCAGAAAAGAAAAAAACCCTAAATGGCACGAAAATTCCTATACGGGGCGAAAGGTATTAAAATCGCCAAGCTAGTGGGGCAAACATTTAAAGATTAAAAAAAAAACTAATGGGGCTAAACATAAGAGAGAAGGGGGTCCAGAAAAGAAACGTTTAAGTGAAAATCTCCCCTTAGCCTTCAACTCGCGGCGACCGTCATATGGCGGGAGAGAGAAAATTGGCCTATCCTGCAGCACCTGTCATATGACGGGCACCATTTTGATGCTATTATAAGCACTGAGAGAGAGAGACTGGGCATTGCAGGGACGACAGGCGGGCTTGGTCCGCTCGCCACGGTATCATGGCATGTACTGGGGTCTACCATATACCTCTCTCGCCTCCCACACCTCTCATTCACGGAAACAACCGCCAAAATACCTAGTTTTCAGTGATTTTCCTCTTTGGTTGCACGATCGTTGCATAAGGATGATTCAAGTGTCATTGGAAACCTCTCTCATCGCCCTTTCACGGATATATAATTGTATTACGATCTGGCTCTTGTTTATGCATGAAAAAGAGAATAGAATTAATGTAATTTTCGCGGGACGGTCTATACACCTCCCCCCTCCAGCTCTTTGATAGTTAAGAACGCACATTGTATGTCAAGGATGCTTCAGTGTGGAGGAGGGTCATAATACGCTCTGACGGTGATGTCGCCGCCGCATTTTTGTTACGTGCAATGATATCGACACTCCTTAGGATACCACGTGAACAGAGATGTTTCAGATATGGAAGGTTTTTATTCGCGTGCTAAATACACACATACAAAACTAATTGGTTTGCTATAGAGTAATACAACGAACAGTAATCACATTAATTGGCTCTACCCAGTGAGTTAATTGGAGAAGTGTGTTTACACCAAGTTTGGTGGCTAATTGAACATTGGTGAATCTATTTGTGAAATGGGATAGTTTAACCCCTACTGTACCGGGGATGTCGTTTACATTTTATTATTGCCTAGCTATAATTAGACGATTTTGTGCAGTTTAAGAAGGATCTGTGGTAGTAAAAATAGTTCAGTGAGAACGTTTGAAGTCTGTTCATTGCTGGAGACCTTTTTTAAACTGCATAATATAGTTGTCATAATATAACGGAAAGAACGTCACCGGTACAGCACGAGTTAATATAATTTGGCGTTCTCATCAACTGTGGTTAGCCTTGGTGTACTCAATGATCTTGTTGGTAAACGATTTATCCTGAACTATAGTTAAAAGTAGACCATGTTTTGTTTTATGTCAAACCAACCTGGCATTAGCTGACGATTATCAACCCTTCAATTGTTCTCTTCGGCAGGTCATCCTTGTTATACCACATTAATAGCCTTTAGCAGCTTAACGAGTACTTATGTTTATACGCGAAATTTTAAAACTATGCTTGATATTATTACCCTGCATATATCTTCTCTCTTTAATCATAACTAATATCACACCAAACAGTAAAATATACCTGTATTTTTGTTTTCCTCATAGTTCGCTCTCGAATATATTCTACACCTCCTTCTTTTCCATTAATTTAGTCTGCTTCTATTCCCAAACGCTATTTTGTCAATGTATAATGTTCTTTATTGTTGAATGGCTAGCAGGCAATGAATTATAATAACTTTGATATTCTTGTAGCTCTACTATAAGCCTATTACTTATTTGTCTAGGTCCGTAAGCTAATACTCATATACATTTTCATATTTAAATTCTTCATCTTCATTATCACAACCGTTACCTATGTTTATACTTTGTTTCCCCTTTTTTGGTTCCAACTAAAACATGTCTTGTTTCTCACACTCCGTCCTCCACACTTGCCGAGATTCTCAGTCTCTCACTCTCACTAAGTGGATATAAAGTTTCCAGAAAATATTATTGCTCGTACCTCAACAGCACCAGACTGGCACACACACTCATCACAGTCACACCCACACACTCTCTTTACTTTCCTCACACGTTTATCTCTGGTTACCGTAATTACTCTTAGTGTGTGTTGAGAAAGAGGTGGTGCAAGACTAAATAGCCGACTCCGGAATAAGTTTACCCTGGACCGGTGTAGCAGATAACATTGCTAATCAAATGAGCAGAGCTGGGCTTTACACAAATAAGATCTGTAATACTGCTAGCGGGACATTGGTAGAACAGTATTCACGTTATACTAAGGAATATTTAGTTGTAGTGCATACATGCATACATAAAATGTTAAGACTGAGTGCTCCACACATACGTGCAATTTCAGTCTCTTGTCCTAATGGCGGCGCTCCAGGCAACCCTGATAAGGGCTGTTTCACTTGTCAAGTTTTTGGATTTGAGATCGGCATGTATAGTCCGATCCCAGGTCTTCCTCGGTCCACCCCTTGGTGCAGCTCCCTCCACAATCACAGACCTGCATTTTTTCACCCAATTTTGTTCATCCATTCTCTCCACATGTTCATACCATCCCAGTCTACTTGTACGCATCACTTCGCTAATACTCTTTATACTCTTGTAGTAATTGTTAGATGTTATGTAAATATATTATGAAGCATATTATGCAATTGCGTATGCGTATCAACCATAATTTAATAGAATACAAAATTATCCTTTCTATAATGTATATTATTTGTTGAATAAATAATTAGATATTTACTGTTAGCATTTATTGCAAGTATGAGCTATACAGGGTGTCCCGCGAGTTTTGTAAAATACTTTCAGAAATGAAAGATTATTTAATTCTAAGTAAAATATGTTCTATAAACATAGGCTTTTTTAGGCGTCAGTGTTTGGTAATCAGTGATTTAAATTTGACGGTTATTGATTGAGGTAGTGTAGGGAGGGAGGGAAGGAGGAAGGATGGAAGGGAGAGCGATCAGTGCGCTGGTGCCACTTCCAGTAAGTTTACATTGTATTTTCTCACTATGCCATGATATCTTTGAAAAGGGGAATAATTCTAAGCTACTATTACATGGATTTATTAATTAGCATATCATGAAACCTTGTAGTATTGTTATTAACAGTTACACAGTCAATAATCTGTTCATTCATTCTCATTTATAACCCCATCACATTCATATTCATTTCATGTCATCTGTCCTCATCTCTTCCCTTCCCAGTATATTATTTTATCTTGCATCCTTACCGCCCGGGCGTCCTTTTAAAAAATCCAACCATGCAACAGTTTACAGTAACATAAGAATGGTTACATTGGTGAAATATATCAATAATCAATCATTCTTTATCAATAATCAAAAGTTGCACGGGTGTTTACAAGCTGAAGTTGTTTTCCAAGCAAACATTTTGAATGCATGGCTAAACTCCTCATTTCAATACATCATTATTTTTTAGAAGAAATACTAAATTTAGAAGGTTCTATTCTTCACCATTCTTTAGACAACCGTGAGTGTTACATTCTGATATATGATTTACTAGGTTAGCACATTCTATGGCGGAGATATGCATAGGTGACGAACACGAAATTAATGAACAAAAACAGAAACGGATAGACGTGACACAACTATTTAATGGCTGCCAGGAAATGTGGGTAAACTATATTTTATTAACTGAGATTATGTTTCTGCTCTCTCTTTCTTCTCCTCTCACCACCTTAGCATCACAGTGCCTCAAATCATTTGGCAGGATATACCTGTATGTGTTTATCTCCCCCCACCGGACACAGACTAACATATAATGGAAGAACACAGCGAGGGAAGAGCTACCATGTGCACTGCCATTAGTCCATCATCAAATTTCAGTTGGCTCCTGACCTTTGACCAGTGAGGACGTACCCAGTGACCGCTCGTGACATACTTGTTTATCCCCTAGTGAGGTGAACATTTTTAGTGATGGCTTGTGCTGATGAGATTGTCACCTCTTCCCATATTCTCCAGCTTTGTCTTGCTTTGCAAGAAAGGCTGGAGAATGTTGAGCTCGAGGTCCAATCTCTCAAGGACGAGAACTTAGCATTGAAGATGGCATTAGAGGAAAAGAAAAATGCCACTGGTGTAGGAAAACCGGACTTTTCCTGGAAGGTGGCATCTTCAAGAGGAATGAAATTAACCTTCCAGAAGCAGTATGTGACGGTTAATATAGCGCCCTGTATGACGAGTGTGATGGCAGTGAAGGGGGAAAGGAGGAAGGAGATGACCCGTCTTACAGCGGGGCAGTGAGAGGGGAGGGGAGGAAATCTGCAGCTACTTCTGCTGCTACTACTTCTGCTACAGGCCGGCAACAGAAAACAGCTAAGTCTATTTTAATTGTAGGGGATTCAATGGTTAAATACCTTGGCAGGGCTACTAACACACATGTTGGTAAAGTTGTCTGTCTACTTGGTGCCGGAGTCGAGAGGGTGGCAGAAAAGCTAGATGGTGTCATGGAAGCGGGTGGGGAGGACCCCATCATCTTCCTCAATGCAGGGAGCAACGACATTTGGAAATGCAGGACTGAGAGTTGCTCACCATGTACCAGGAAATGTTGGGAGAGGATCAAGGAGAAGGGTGGAGTTCCTGTGGTACACAGTATCCTACCAAGAAGAGGGGTAAGGAAGGAATGGTCCTCCAGGGCTATTGGTGTTAATAGCCGGCTGGAGAAGTATTGCAAGGCAAATACTATTCCATTCCTGGATAACTGGACCCTCTTCTATGGTAAGGATGAACTGTATGCCCAGGATGGAGTACATCTCTCTCGACTAGGAGTTTCGACCTTAGCCAGCTCACTCGACAAGTTTGTTGCAGGGTTTTGTTAACAAACCATAGGTGTGTAAGTAAAATAAAATCCCAGTCACATGAAATTGATAGTAATAACGAACATTCTGATAGCGTAGATTTTCCGTCTAGGTCTATTAGTTCAACAGGTAAAAATAAATTAGTTAAAAACAATAGAACAATAGTTGCAAATACAAGTAATAGTTTGAGGGTTTATTATACAAATTGTAGGAGTTTATGTAACAAAATGAACGAACTTAGAGCACTGGTTAGCAAAGAAAATATAGACATAATAGTGCTAACTGAAACATGGATTAATACAGAAACCAGGCATTTTTTAGCAGAGTTTGATATACCGGGATATAGTTTGTTTAAATATGACCGAACAAGTAGGAGAGGCGGTGGTATAGCAGTGTTTGTCAGGAGTTCATTAAAAAGCTGTATTAAATCAGGTATTAGAGTAAATAATAAAATTAAAGTGTTTGGGTAGAGGTAAACGAAGGTAGTGAAACCTTAGTTATTGGAGTTATGTATAGACCGCCAAATATGAGTAGAAATGACGGAACATCATTATGGGAGGAAATTAAAATAGCATCAAGGTTTAGCAACATGTGCATTATGGGGGATTTTAATTTCCCTAATATAGATTGGCAGCAACAAATAGGCGACTCTGATTCAAAGGAGTTTATTGAGGTAGTACAAGATAGTTTTTTATCTCAATTCATAGATACGCCGACTAGAGGTGATAATATTCTCGATTTAGTTGTCAGTAACAATGAACATATGATAAATAGTGTAGAAATCGGGGACCACCTAGGAAATAGTGATCACAATTCTGTGTATTTTAACATACAATGGAAAGGTAATACCAGAGAGAATATACAACATTAATACCTCACTTCAGAAAAGCCAATTATGGTGGGTTAAGAAGAGCCCTATTAGCGGACCCTATGGTTAAAACATTAAGTCGATCCAGGTGTCCAAATGAGTGTATCCCTTCTCAGGCACCTGTCATCTTAAGTCACGAAGAGACGTCAAACTTGGTAGATACATACGATAATCTTATCAACTCAGTATTCAATGCGCAAAATAAATATATCCCCAAAAGGAAATTTTGATCAACACAGAACCAACCCAAATGGATGAATAATAGACTATTAGATCTTCTAGGAAAAAATAGAGGAATATATAGAAAAATTAAGAAAGGCGAAATTCACCTACTTGCTTAGTATCAGAATCTATCACAACAGGTAAAAAGGATATTAGGAAAGAAAAACGAAGTTATGAAATTAAGGTTGCCAATGACTCAAAAAATAATCCTAAAGCTTTTTACCAACTATATAAATCCAAGGTTAGAGATGTAATTGGTCCCCTTAAAACTTCGATAGGAGAATTGACAGACAGTGATTTAGAAATGTGCAGTACATTAAATAGTCAATTTCTTTCCGTTTTCACTAATGGAAATTTGGCACAGTTTCCAGAAGTCCGTAAGGTATATAGCGATAGTATAGAAAATAGGGTAAGTACGGTTACTATAAGTAGAACTGATGTGCTTAACCCTTCCAGCCCGGGCAGCATTTTATAATGACAGTATGGCAGATGGGCTGTCCTTATAAAATCCCTGTGCTTGAGAGCGTGCTTCAAAATTCGTGCGGCCAAATTTTACTTTGCAGGGGCGATCGCAGCGCCACCAAGCCTCAACTACTACCGTTATCAGTTCCTACATGGCCGCCATAGTGAGTTATAGTTACAAAATGATTTCCGACGCGTCCGATTCGGTGCAACCTCCCGCGCGCCCCACTGCTACCCCGCTCGCAACTTCGACGCCTGTTGCAACCGAGAAGAAAGCTCAACGAAAGAAAGTGAAGCATTTGTTGAGTGATAGTGCTATACAGCGAGAACTTTTTGATATTGAAGAGAGCAGTGGCGAAAGCTTGGTGGACAAAGAACAATTTATAAGTGCAAGCGAAGATGACGTTTTCGTTGGTTTTGGAGACGACGACAATGTGGATTTATTGGAGGGGGGAGACAGTAGTGATGATCTTGATGTGGAAGTGTTTCAGGAAGGTGCTATTGAACTTCCAAGTGAGCTAGAACCTAGTCCTACCCCCTCGCCATCTTTGCTAGGTCAGCCTAGGCCTAGCCCTAGCCCAGTACCTTCCCCTTTGCCTGCCCGTACGCCCTTGAAAGTGGGCAAATATTTTTAGAAACAATCTCTGGTGAAAAGTGCATCTAAAAAAACATGCAGCGCAGCAGCAGAAAAGGCTAGGAAAGCGGAAGACAGTGATAGTGACGCCGACCCTGGTCTAGCAACCACCCACATTCCTTTGTCCCAATGCCTTGACCCGGGACGCCGCGTGGGTCACCCACAGCCCTCGGCTTCATCTCTCCTTCAGGATGAGCAAAGGGCCTCTTCAAGTGGTATTTGTAGTGTGCCACAGCCCTCAACACACTGCAGAGCATTATTTGATGCGGAGAAGCCCTCGGCTCGACGCAAAAGGAGCCCAACTCCCGAGGCCGAGCCTCCCATTGCTGAACCTCCCGCAGCCTCCCGCACCCCACGCCGCTGACGCCCGGTCACTTCGTCACCAGAATTGTCTCCTGAAGAGGATGCAGACGACCCCAACATTGCCCCAGATGACCTGACGTCGCCTGAGGAGGAACAGGAAGAGGAACAGGAAGAGGAAGTCCCGACAAGACAAGTTAGAGGGCGAGGTCGTGGACGTGGTCAGTCTACCGACGCCGCTGCCCCTGGGCGTGGGCGTGCAGGGCGTCTGCGTAGCCAAGGGCGTGTGCCAGGGCGTCCAGGGCATGTGCCTGCTGCACCTGCACGTGCTCGAGCATCAGCATCCGACCTGTTTGTGTGGACAGATGGGGCTGATTTTGAGCCAGATTGTCCTGCCTTTGACGAGGTACAGATGGGTTCTGGGATGTCACCAACATATCCCTGTGGCCCAGATGCTACCCCCCGTGAACTTTTCTGTGGCTTCTATGACAATTAAGTCATGGAATACCTTGTCGAAGAGACAAATTACCACCATGCTATCTGTGCCAACTTTCTTGGGTGGAAGACCAGTGCCAAGATGGTGGCATGGAGAGCTGTCACTGTGGCAGAACTATATGTGTTCTTGGCACTCACAATGCTGATGACACATATAAGGAAGCACGTTCTGGCTGACTACTGGATCACTGGCGACCTCATAACGACTCCATCATTTGGCAAGTACATGTCCAGGGACAGGTACTTTGACATCCTCTCCTATCTCCACCTGACCAACAACATGCATGTCAACCTTACCGACACACTATGGAAGATCAGGAAGCTGTATGACATGATACGTCATCGGTTCACTACCTACCTGATTCCTTTCCAGAAGATGTGCCTCGACGAGTCTCTGGTTCTGTTCCGTGGTAGGCTGCACTTCCAACACTATATCCCGTCCAAGAGACACCGCTTCGGCATCAAGCTCTTCGTCCTCTTCGACTGTTTGACGGGGTATGTGCTGGACTTTTTGGTCTACAGCGGCAGGGGTGGAGAAATTGAGACTGACCCCCACATTGGTTTTGCCGGCGCTGTAGTAAAGAAGATGATGGAGAGGCACTTCCACAAGAACCACATCCTCTACACTGATAACTACTACACGTCGCCTATCCTGACCAAGTACCTCCATGACCGCAAGACCTGAACTGTTGGCACAGTCAAGGCCAAGCGGAAGGGCATGCTAGGCTACCCAACCAAGACGAAGAAGACGGACATCTTCCACAAGAAGAGTGGCCCCATCCTCTCCATCCACTGGCATGACCAGCGGAAGGTTAACCTCCTCAGCACATGCCACAAGGCTGAGATGGTCGCCACAGGGAAGGTGGACCGAAGAACTAAGAACCCCATCCAGAAACCAGCTGCTGTCAACCAGCTGGATTACAACCTCAACATGCGCCTCGTTGACAAGTCCGACATGCAGATGGGCTTCATCGACTGCCTGCGAACATCTTGCAGGTGGTACAAGAAGTTTATCCTGCATACGGTAGATATGTCGGTCCTCAATGCCTACGACATCTACCGTCTGAGGACTCCAGGACCCAAGAAGTACAAGTCCCTGCGGAAGTTCCACAAGCAGGTGATACTTGAGCTCCTGGCTAAGCATGCGGAACCTGGGAGACCACTACAAGGACCAGGCCAGCTGGACAGAACGGGGTGTGCCGACTTCTTCAGGAGGCACCAGCTTCACCCCCTTCCTTTCAAAGCACCAGGTAGTACAGTTAGGAGTCAGAAGAGGTGCCATGTGTGCAGCCACACAACTCGCAGACCCCGCAAAGTGAGCAAAACCACATGGGAATGCCTCGAGTGTGAAGTGGCACTGTGTGCTGGACGGTGCTTCTATGAGTTTCACACTCTCCAACAAATTTGAAGTGCCCGTGACAATAACAGTGAAAGTGACACTATCAATTATCATAGTCCAGTGAAAGTGACACTATAATAATAATACAACTAAGTATAAGTGAAAGAGACACATAAGTAATAATAAGTTCCTTCATAACAATATGAACAAGTGAAAGTGACACTATATATATTATTAGCTTACCTAACAATACATAAAATTGAAAATGACGCTATCAATTATCATAGTCCAGGGAAATTGACACTATAATAATAATAAAACTAAGTATAAGTGAAAGAGAAACACATAAGTAATAATAAGTGCCTTCGTAACAATATGAACGAGTAAAAGTGACACTATAATCGTAATAATAATAATAAAACTAAGTAATAAGTGACAGAGACACAAATAACTTCATGAAAATAACTTTATTGAGTGAAAATAATATAATAACTATACTAAATAGCATAATAAACAATAAAACACTATCAAATCGCTTCCCGGCATAATTACGGGTGGAGCAACGAGTGCAACTGGGCGTCGTAGCCGGGGCCGCGGTTGAGTGTTCGGACGCGCCGAGGTAAATACGCGGCAAAAGTTACCTCCACTTCCATCACCATCACTCCGGAACCAGTTGAGCTAGAGAGCTCAACTCAACGCTATTCTACGCGGCAAGGTAAGGCGCACATGTTTATATATCTTTCATTAATGTAGGTAATATATTAACACCTTACGAGCGGCCTATGCGGTTTATTTATATGTACCGCACAGCGGGGTGTTTTTAGCCAAAATAGGGCTGTTTACGTGATCATTTTCATGCCTAAATAAGACCCAGAACGTAAAACAAGTACCTATCCCTGAAAGGGCATAAACAGAGCTTTCGAATGACACCATAACGATCCTTTTATGATGGCTAGTTTTCTTGCAATAACCGTGCAACGCGAGTGCAAAAAGCATGTAATTCGGTACTTTCCCCATATAATTCAGTATGTAGCGAGTGAGAGAGGGAGGAGGGAGCTGAGATTCATGTCAGTAGGTTCGCCGCGGTGGTCTGGAGCAGTCATACGCTCGCTAGTCTCCTGCCACCACTTGTCTCTCTCTCTCAGCAACATTACGTGCTGAAATTGCCACTCGACCTATGTCGAGCGCCGCCACATAGTCCAGCTTTATTTAACTCGACTTATGTGGTGAGCCGCTAATTAAGGGTTAAGCGAGATTAGCCTTAGTTTACTTTTGTTGATATTCAACCAGATCGCCCGGATACGACCTCCGTCATTTAGAAAGGCAGCCCGGGCCACGAGGGTTAAGGAAATTGACAGACTGAAACCTCATAAATCGCCTGGTCCTGATGAGGTATATGCTAGAGTATTAAAAGAATGCAGAGATGAGTTAAGTTACCCATTAAAATTTCTATGTAACAAGTCATTAGAAACAGGTATAGTTCCAGAAGTTTGGAAGCTTGCAAATGTAGTTCCGATCTTCAAAAAAGGTGATAAATCAATAGCATCCAATTACCGTCCCATTAGTCTCACTTCAATCATTGGAAAGCTACTAGAGTCAATTATTACTAGGAAAATAAGAAACCACTTACAAACATTTAACTAAATCAATTCTTCTCAGCATGGATTCACTCAGGGACGGTCTTGCCTTACTAATTTGCTTAGTTTTTTCTCAGAGGTATATGAAGCAGTATATAATGACAAGTCATATGATATTATGTATTTAGATTTCAGTAAAGCTTTCGACAGAGTCTCTCATGAGAGATTGATGAGAAAGATTGAGGCACATGGAATAGGTGGGGCGTTGTTAGGATGGATTAGGTCATGGCTAATTGGTAGGAAGCAGAGAGTCAGCATACATGGTACCAAGTCAGAATGGGGAGCCGTCAAAAGTGGTGTCCCCCAGGGATCTGTATTAGGTCCTCTGTTGTTTATTATATACATAAATGACCTTGATTTAGGTATAACTAGTAGGATAAGTAAATTTGCAGACGATACCAAAACGGGGAGAAAAATTTATTCAGATAGAGAAATAGAGTGTCTGCAAAGGGATCTAGATACCTTACACGAATGGTCAGTAAATTGGCAGATGAAGTTTAACATTGAAAAATGAGAGGTATTAAAGATAGGGAAGATGCATACAAATGTTAAATATAAACTAGCTAATATGGAATTAGAAAACTCAGACTGTGAGAAAGATCTAGGTGTGTTTGTTAGCAATGATTTGAAGCCTAGAAAACAATGTATAAGCGTTCGTAACAAGGCAAACAGGATTCTCGGGTTCATATCTAGGAGTGTGAGTAACAGAACTGCTGATGTTATCTTAAAACTTTACTTGTCATTAGTGAGACCCCAAATGATGGATTATGCTGTTCAATTTTGGTGTCCTTATTAGAGAATGGACATAGATTCATTGGAGAGAGTACAATGTAGAATGAAAAAAAGGATCCATAATATTAGAAATTTTCCGTATGAAGAAAGGTTCAAGAAATTAGGCTTACATTCGTAAGAGAGACGCAGAGTTAGAGGGGATATGATAGAGGTATTCAAGTGGGTTAGTGGGATTAATAAAGGGGACATGAAAAATGTACTAAAGCTCAGTGATAGCGAAAGAAAGAACTCGTACAAATGGTTTCAAATTAGATAAATTCCTTTCAGAAAAGATATAGGCAAATATTGGTTTGGTAACAGAGTTGTAGATGGGTGGAATAGGCTACCAAGTGATATAGTGGGATCAAGAACGATAGGGAGCTTTAAAATGAAATTAGATAGGCATATGGACGAGATGGGTTGGGTGTGAGGGGGATCTACCAGGTGTGGGCCAATCGGCGCTCAGCAGACCCCCGTAATCTTGCGTTAATCCCTGACCATTTTGGTGGGGGCAGTACTCAAGGTTGAGTTGGGCCTATAATTAGGCCATGTAATTGTGGTTGGGTGTGACACGGATCTGCCTTGTATGGGCCGATCGGCTTTTTGCAGACTCCCATTTTCATATGTTCTTATGTTCTTAAATGGGGTCTGTCAGTACCATTAATATTAATAATAATAATACTTTTATTGTTGCATATAACTGTACATACTGTACATACAATACATATATTGAATAAGTACACATCATGTTTGATACGCAACAAAGAGGACTTGATACCTAACCGTATATATTTCCTTAGATATTGTATACTTAGTAACATTGGTGGTATGACACATAGTGCGAGTGATTGGTGCATAAAATAATCATAGATAAGTTACAAAATCAACGAAATGTATATTGATATTACGATTATTTGCCAAAAATAACGAAGTTGTTGTTACTAATCCAGAACATTAAGTGATGTTTAACACATTATCATTTAAACAAACCTTTTAATCTGAGCTTATACACACCAAGCGAACAGCCATGATTCAAGTTGTCCATTATTCAATTCCATATTAGAACACCTTTATGTTTAAATGTGTTTGTTTTGTGCTAAAGAAGTTCTGAGCGAGAGTACAATAAATGTATTATTTGTTTTAGTCGGATAAGAGTGAAGGTCACATGCTTTTATGAACATATTATTAAATATTGGAGGTAGCTGAATATTTACGAATTTATACATCATTTTACCAATGCTAAATTTATATATTCCAGATAAGGCCTGGAATAATGGTTCTGTATGAGCTAAATAATGTGAGGAAGACAAATTTCTTATTGCTCTTTTTTGAAGTTGAAATACAGAACTGATATAACAGGCACTAGTTAAGCCCCATACCTCTATTCCGTGGGTCAGACACGGATAAATAAAGCTATAATTTAATATCTCTAGTGTAGACGCACTAATACCTTTCTTGCTTTACATAAAATTCCAATACCCTTGGATATTTTGTTTTTTCCTACTTGTTTATGTTCAGACCAAGATAATGTGCAATCCATTGTTATACCCAGCAATTTACAAGAATATACCCTCTGAATTATTTTATTGCAAATGCTAATATTTAAATCAGTAGCTACAAATTTACCTTTAGAATAAAATATCATGTAATTTGTTTTATCACTGTTTAAGGACAATTTATTTGCAATAATCCATTGTATTACTTTAGCTAATTCGTCATTCATCTATCTATCTATCTATTGCCTGATGCCGTGATCCCCGAAGGTGTGGCCACGAACGAACCGCCCCCATGCACCTCAGTCCCCAGTCAGTCAACGCTCCTCCCCCCAACCAGCACCGCCTTCGTTCATATACTTCCTCACTCCATCCTTCCATCTCTCCCTCTCTGTCCTTCCACCTCGCTCTCGTACACCCTCTTAGTCATTCTCTCGCTTTCCATACGATCCATATGGCCGAACCATCTCAAGTTGTTCCTTTTCACACTTTCCAGCACATCTACCTCCACACCACTCCTCCTTCTTACTTCTTCATTAGTCTGTCTATCTTTCCATGTAACTCCGCATGCACTTTTTAAGTAATTAATTTCCACTGCTCTCACTCTTGGTCTGAGTCTCTCAACCAACGTCCATGCTTCGCTTCCGTAAGTCAGTGTCGGGATTACCACACTGTCATGCAAGGACTTTTTCACTTCCATACTGACCACCCTATTTCTTGTTACAGCTTTCAGCGTTCCTACAACCCTCTTCCCCTGTTGAACCCTCTCCCACACTTCTTCATCCATAGTCCCATCTTTACTCAACACACTGCCCAGATACTTAACACCTTACGAGCAGCCTATGCGGTTTATTTATATGTACCGCCCAGCGGGGTGTTTTTAGCCAAAATAGGGCTGTTTACGTGATCATTTTCATGCCTAAATAAGACCCAGAACGTAAAACAAGTACCTATCCCTGAAAGGGCATAAACAGAGCTTTCGAATGACACCATAACGATCCTTTTATGATGGCTAGTTTTCTTGCAATAACCGTGCAACGCGAGTGCAAAAAGCATGTAATTCGGTACTTTCCCCATATAATTCAGTATGTAGCGAGTGAGAGAGGGAGGAGGGAGCTGAGATTCATGTCAGTAGGTTCGCCGCGGTGGTCTGGAGCTGTCATACGCTCGCTAGTCTCCTGCCACCACTTGTCTCTCTCTCTCAGCAACATTACGTGCTGAAATTGCCACTCGACCTATGTCGAGCGCCGCCACATAGTCCAGCTTTATTTAACTCGACTTATGTGGTGAGCCGCTAATTAAGGGTTAAAAGTGTTGACGATCTCCATAGCCTGACCGTTCAACTTCACCTCACACTCTGTGATCTCACCCCTTTCGAAGACCATAACCTTGCTCTTCCCCGCATTTACCTTCAAATTCAGTTTTTCGCACACTGTTCCAAACTCATTTACCAGACCCTGCAACTCCCATTCATTATCGCTCATCAGAACTGTATCATCCGCAAACAGCAGTATAGGCAGTTTCCACTCACTTCCCTCCCTTTTCAGTGATACACCAACATCCACTGCTCTTGATAGTATTTCTTTCATGGCTCCATCCATATATACAGTAAACAACCACGGGGACATCACACACCCCTGTTTCAAACCAACATTCAGGTCAAAGAACTCGCTCTGCTCACTGTCCACACGTACTGCCGCCTTTGCACCCTCATACATACTCTTCACTGCTCTCAGCATTTTGCCATCTACTCCGAATATTCTAAGTACATTCCACAAACCTTCTCTATCCACTCTGTCATAGGCCTTCTCCAAGTCCATAAAGGCAACATACACCATTTGTTTCTTCTCCAGATATTTCTCCACAACACAATTCAGGGTCAAAATCTGATCTACACATCCTCTTCCCTTCCTAAAACCTCCCTGCTCGTCACCTATCCATTTCTCCGTTCTCACTCTCACTCTCTCAATCACCACCCTACTGCCTTCCCTACTACACTTAGAAGACATATTCCTCGGTGGTTACCACACACTCCTCTTTCCCCTTTATCCTTATATAGGGAGACTATGCCTGTCTTCCAATCATCAGGTGCACTCCCCTTCTACCATGCTAGTTTCAACATTTTCCATACCCATTCGATCACTATCTCACCACCATACCTCAACATTTCCCCACACACTCCATCTGTTCCTGGTGCTTTCCCCAACTTCACTCTTTTCATGGCTTCCCACAATTCTGACCTCCTGATCCCCACATCCTCCTCCACTACTTCTCTTCTCCTCCCTCCCATACCATATCCAACTATGTTTGCTGGCTCTTCATTCCTTACATTTAGCAACTCATTGAAGTACTCCCTCCATCTTTCGACTCTCTCTTGCTTCTCGGCTAGCATTCTCCCATTCTTATCTTTCACACCCTTACTGTTTCCCTTGCTACCTTCCCTAACTTTCTTGACTTCTTTCCAGAACAGTTTTTTACTCTCCCTCCATTTTACACTCAGATTCCTTCCAAATTCCTCATCTACTCTTCACTACTCACTTCACCACCCTCTTACTCTCCACGTACCTCGCTCGTTTCTGTCTCTCGAAATCTTCATTCCCTCTACTACCCAACCACTCTCTATATGCTTCCTTCTTTTCTACCACAGCTATTTTTACCTCTTCTGTCCACCATGCTGTACCTTTCACTCCCCTCCCTCTTCTCCTCACTCCACACACCTCCTCACATTCTGCAAAGATCTCTTCCTTATACACCAAAGACGAAGTACAAATGAGTAATGCCCTCAATACCTTCTTTGCATCAGTTTTTACAACCGAAGACCTCAGTGATATCCCTACACCATCGCCGATTCAGATTGATAATTCAGATGTTCTAAGTAATATCACCGTTACAGAGTGAGAAGAATTGAATAGTTTAGATAAACTCAAGGTAAATAAAATGCCTGGACCTGATACAATCTAGCCTAGAGTTCTAAAGGAAGCTAAGGATGAGCTCTCCAAACCACTGACATTGCTATTCAATGAATCCTTGCAGTCTGGGACTATGCCTGATCAGTGGAAGCTAGCCAACGTAACACCGATATTCAAAAAAGGCAGCAAATCCCTACACAGTAACTATCGTCCAATTAGCTTAACCTCAATTGTATGTAAACTGCTAGAAACGGTCATAAGAGACAGACTCGTAAATCACTTGGAGGCAAATAACATACTTAAAGATACTCAACACGGCTTTCGTAAAAAACGTTCCTGTATAACAAACCCTCTTAGACTTCTTCCACGATATCCTCAACCTCTACGATGAGAGTAAAGCTGTAGATATTATATACCTTGATTTTCAAAAGGCGTTTGACAAAGTTCCCCACAAACATTTACTGCTAAAACTAAAAGCACATGGAATACAAGACGGTGTGTTGAAATGGATAGAAAATTGGCTCAGCGACATAAAGCAAAGAGTAGTCATAAACGGTAAGGCATCTAAATGGACCAATGTAAGTAGCGGGGTACCCCAGGGATCGGTACTAGGACCAATTCTCTTTCTAATTTACATCAACGACATAGATGAGGGTCTCACCTGTACAATCTCAAAATTTGCTGACGATACAAAAATTGCAAATAGCGTACTCTCAAAAGAACAAGTTGACGATATGCAACACAATCTAGATAAATTGTCATGTTGGGCCCAAATTTGGCAAATGAGTTTCAATGCGGATAAATGTAAAGTACTACATATCGGATACCTAAATGAGAAAGCAAACTATTCGATGAATGGCACTCAGCTTAAGAATGTAAACAGAGAAACCGATCTGGGAGTAACAATATCGAGTAACCTAAAACCGAGTCAACAATGTTCAGAAGTTGTTAAGAAGGCAAACAAAATAATTGGCTTTATAGGCAGGTCATTTGAGCATAAATCCAAAGAAGTTATCCTAACCCTTTACAATTCCTTAGTCCGCCCTCTTCTGGAATACTGCGTTCAATCCTGGTGCCCTTATTACCAAAAAGATATAAACAAGCTAGAACGAGTTCAACGTAGAGTTACCAAAATGATACCTAGCCTAAAGAACAAACCATACGAAGAGCGTCTTAGAGAATTAAATCTATTTCCTTTAACCCACCGCAGATTAAGAGGTGACTTAATTCAAGTGTTCAAAATCATCAAAGGCATCGACAATATGAACTGTAGTAAGTACTTCACTATCGACCAATCTAATTACACGCGGGGAAACAGTTGCAAAATTATTGGTAAATCTTTTAACTCACACGAATCTAAGAATTTCTTCTTCAATCGAGTTGTCAACTTGTGGAATGGGCTTTCCCGAAACGTTATAGACTGCATCACCGTTGATTCATTTAAACTCCGCGTAGACAAATATCTCGCATCAAACCCGCGACTGACTGCGTTTGTAAATGAATAACTTTATTTTATCCCCCCCTCAGTTACTAACCCATCTGTCCCCTACTAACTTCCTAATCCTGCCACGGACATTAGTTCCAGGGCAGTAATTCCCTTTCCAATGTTCCCTTACCCACTCTAAACCACTGTTTGGACACTTGATCCTCAGTGTTTTGGAGGACAAGCAACCTAGAAGGGTCACTAGATCTGTTGTTGCTTGATTTCCTTTGTACTCCTTTGTACTATATAATGATCAGACAGACCCCCTCCAATACCCCTATACACCCTACCATCCATCACAGATTTCTTCATTCGTTCATCCACACATGCATAATCAATCAATGACTTTCGTTCCACCACTGTCTTATCGTTCATCGTCCACACCCGTTTCCACGTGTACCTGTGGATCATTCTGTGTCGGAAGAAGGTGTTGGCTATCCACAGCCTCCTTCCCACATATACGTCCACAAGTGCACTACCATTCCCATTCACCTCTGATGGTACCCCCCACCCTCCCACCACTCCCTCAACTTTCCTATCACCCACCTTACCATTCATATCCCCAATCAGAAATATTCTTTCGTTCTTGTCAAACTTCTCCAGGCACGCCTCCACATTCATCCAGAACTCCTGTGTTTTTCTTTCAAGTGTATCCTCTGTCGGGGCATACACACACACAATCACCCACGTTTGTATAACTACTTTCATTCTCACCCACACAATCCTTGAACCCACAGACCCATACTCTCTTACACATTCCTTCCATTTTTTACTTACAAACAAACACGCACCTTCTCTCGCTGTTCCTTCACTCACTCCAGCACACACACCCATTCCACACTCCCACTCTCTCACATCTGAACCTTTCATACGTTGAATTATATTATTTACGTTGTTACCTTCAAGAAATATATTAGTGTCATCTGCAAACAGGATGGGTAATAGAGCAAGAGATACATTGATAATGTCATTGATATATATACAAAAAACAGTAAAGGGCCTAAGATCGAACCTTGAGGCAAACCACAAACAATATTATGTTCAAAAGAATTAACATAATTAAAACAAACGTACTGTGACCGGTTATAAAGATAACTTTTAAACCAGTAACTTGCTATGCCTCTAATTCCATACATATAAAGCTTCTTAAGTAGTATGTCATGATCGAAAGTGTCGAATGCTTTACTGAAATCTAAATACACCCCAAGCATAATATTTCCTTTATCTAGAGCATTTACTATTTTATCAATAAGAATTACTAAAGCCACATTTGTTCCATATCCAGCACGAAATCCAAATTGAACTGTATATAATACATTATGTTTCGCTAGAAAAATAAATAACCTCTTATACATATTTTTTTCAAAAACCTTGGAATATATAGGTAGCGCTGATATGGGTGTATAGTTATTCATGAGCTTGGGATTTCCCGCGTTGAATAACGGAAAAACTTTAGCTTTTTGTAATTCATTTGGAAATATTCCTTGAGCAAAGGACACATTTATTAAGTGATTCAATAATTACATTAGGTGATTTTTTAACAATCATAACAATAATATTACCCCATCCAGGGCCTTTATTTTATAAATAAGAAATTATGCTAGCTATTTTCGCATTATCTGTTGGTGCTACAATTATTGTATTATGGTTTTGAACATTCATGTATGACTCAAAGGATCTGTTAGTAGATGGGATTAGCCTACTAAAGTTAGGTCCAACATTAACAAAGTAATGATTAAAATTGTCAGCAATAATTCTTGGATCACTTACTTCTTCATCATTATTTGAAAAATTATAATTTGGAGAGGGTTTCTTCGACTTTTTAATTAAATCCTTTAATATGTCCCATGATTTTCTCAAGTTATTTGTATTGATTCTAAATAACTCCTCATAATGTTTCCTTTCAGCTACGCGCATCACTCTCTGTAATATTTTCTTATATGAAACATAATTATTTACATTTTGTACAAAAGGACGTTTAATAGAGATAATGTAAAGTTAATTTTTTTCCATAATAGATTGTTTTATACTCTTCGTCAACCAAGGTTTTCTGGCACAATATTTATTCTTAATCCTTTTTATAGGAAAGCTAGCTTCAAAACATTCGGTATATAAGTTGTGAAATGTAGTAAAGGCATGTTGAAAATTATTAGTTATTAGAACTTCTAACCAATTAATACCTTGCAAGGCAGTATAGAACTGTGATATGTTTTTATCACTGTATATACGCCGAGTTCTGCTATCACTAATTCACTATCATGAGTAGTACATTCGCTAACATTGATAGAAAATATTGGATAATGATCAGAGATCTCTGTACATAATACTCCGTTAACTAGTGAACAATTATTAATATTATTACAGAAAATATTATCTATAGGAGTAGCAGTGTTCAAAGTAATTATTGTAGCTCTTTTCATGGGTGGTGAAAATTAAAATGAAAACATCAACTCGGCAAAATCTGAAGTGACATTATGACAATTAGCATTCGGGAGGTTCATATTATAATCTCCCATTAGATATACCGTTTTATTCATGGGGCTAAGACTAGATAATATATTTGAAATTTGATTAAAACATTCGTCTGTATTACCACCTGGTGGACGATTAACAACACCTACTATTATATATTTACTGTGGCTGGTACCTTGCAATTCAATGAAAACGGATTCAAGAAAATCGTTGCATATATCGAAATCACACTTCCTAGTATATCTGTAATTATTCTTAACGTATATAGAAACTCCGCCATCCGATTTATTCTTCCTGTTTACTTCCATCATATCATAGCCTTCAATATCATATAGACCCTTACTAGCTTCAGTAATCCAGGTTTCAGATAATCCAATAATCGTACATTTTAGGTCCAATGTTGCTAGATAAGCTTTTAATTCGTTTAAATGCTTAGGCACACTACGGATATTTAAATGCATTAGGGATACAGTTTGTTCCATAACACCTAACTGGCGGTACCCGTCATATGACGGGCTAGAGATAAATGGACAATGAAGCGGTACCCGTCATATGACGGGCGGCATTCTGAGCACATTAGGGGCTCTGAGAGAGAGTATGTGCGTTGGAAAGATGATAGGCGGGCTCTGACCATTCGGCACGACCACGGTACCTCTACTGAGACCACCGCTGCAACATCCCACACACTCGGCCTCGTGAGACCAGGAAAAAACTGGGGAAACTACCTCATTTTAGGATTTTTAACCTTCGGTTGCTCGATCGCTACAGGATAACCTGTGGTCGTAAAAGGATGATTCAGGTGTCATTGGAAAGCTCTATTATCGCCCTTTCACAGATATATAATTGTATTACGCTCTGGCTCTTCTTTATGCATGAAAAAGAGCATGGAACGAAGCTCATTTAGGGTAAATATGCCTGCTTGGCAGGTAGTAGATATTACAAACGGGCTCGATTTTGGGGGGTTAATCACTGTTAACACTCTGACATTTAGGAATCAATCGCGTCTTATGGTGCTATGGCCAAAAGTGTGTTTATGACGCAATCGCGTCATAAATCTAACTTTTTGAAATTCGGGAAAAATAAGTTTATGACTTGATGGAGTCATATTTTGGCTGGTAAGTTAGGTAAGTTACATCTCCATGTGGAGCTTTGACGCAACCCTGTAGCATGATTTGATGCAATTTTACCCCCATTGTAAGCCCAGCTGCGATATTGCATGCAGGCTGCCCATGCGTAACTTTTAATGGCATAACATAAATTATGACTCACACATCTAAAGTTAGCTTTATAACGATATATATGACCAACAGTGCAAATTTCAGTAAAAGATGATAGAGCAAAAACAAAACAGAATAGAAGCACCTTAAGTCTAATGTTTGATAAAGTGAAATGTTTCATAACTAAAAACGACCGTTGTAACAACATGGGGGCGTAGAGAGAAAAAAAATGATACATGGAAAGGCGAAACATTTCAGTCTCACAAGTCACTAAATACAAAGTCCATACATTTGACAAGTGACTAATTACAACATTGAGAATTCGTAATGTTCCCCAGCTACACACGCACGATCCCCCAGAAAGTACACACCCACTCACATATATTAAATCCACAAGAAAAAAATGTGAAGCATCATGCAATCCCCAAACGACACGAAACTCTCCCTCAACTTATTCATGTGGACTAGCAACAGGCAAAACCAGAACAAAATCATATACAAAATATTTAATATATAATTAATAATACTAATAATTACAATAAAATACAAATATTATAGTATAACTTTATATTAATACCACGATTTTTGTTGATATATTTGAAGATAAATATGGACTCTATAATATTATGGTTCAGATTATCACCGGGAGAATTGGCTTTGATATTGTAATGCCCTATTCAGTCTGCAGGGAGTGGACTATATCAGTGTCTGTGTATATGTGGGTGAGTATAGGTGTGTGTGGGGGTGTATATATGTGTATATGTGGGTGAGTATAGGTGTGTGTGGGGGTGTATATATGTGTATATGTGGGTGAGTATAGGTGTGTGTGGGGGTGTATATATGTGTATATGTGGGTGAGTATAGGTGTGTGTGGGTGAGTATATGTGGGTGAGTATACGTGTGTGTGGGGGTGTATATATGTGTATATGTGGGTGAGTATAGGTGTGTGTGGGTGAGTATAGGTGTGTGTGGGGGTGTATATATGTGTATATGGGGGTGAGTATAGGTGTGTGTGGGGGTGTATATATGTGTATATGTGGGTGAGTATAGGTGTGTGTGTGGGTGTATATATGTGTATATGTGGGTGAGTATAGGTGTGTGTTGGGGTGTATATATGTGTATATGTGGGTGAGTATAGGTGTGTGTGGGGGTGTATATATGTGTATATGTGGGTGAGTATAGGTGTGTGTAGGTGTGTATGTCTCTGTATATGTGGGTGAGTATAGGTGTGTGTGGAGGTGTATATATGTGTATATGTGGGTGAGTATAGGTGTGTGTGGGGGTGTATATATGTGTATATGTGGGTGAGTATAGGTGTGTGTGGGGGTGTATATATGTGTATATGTGGGTGAGTATAGATGTGTGTGGGGGTGTATATATGTGTATATGTGGGTGAGTATAGGTGTGTGTGGGGGTGTATATATGTGTATATGTGGGTGAGTATAGGTGTGTGTGGGGGTGTATATATGTGTATATGTGGGTGAGTATAGGTGTGTGTGGGGGTGTATATATGTGTATATGTGGGTGAGTATAGGTGTGTGTGGGTGTGTATGTCTCTGTATATGTGTACGTGAGTATAGATGTGTGTGGGTGTGTATGTCTCTGTATATGTGTGTGAGGGTGACAGGTCAGTTGAACCAGTGCCACTCCAACCAGTGCCACTTTAACCAGTGCTAACTCAACCAGTGGCCACTTCAACCAGTGACCATTTCAACCAGTGACCATTTTAACCAGTAGGTTAGGTTAGGTTAGGTTAGGTTACTGGTTAAAATGGTCACTGGTTGAAATGGTCACTGGTTGAAGTGGCCACTGGTTGAGTTAGCACTGGTTAAAGTGGCACTGGTTGAAGTGGCACTGGTTCAACTGACATGGAACCGTGTGTGAGTATAGGTGTAATTCACTATTCACTTGCTTGTTAGTCAAGGGGAATCCACGCAATGCGAGCTAAGCTCATTATTATCGCGCCTCCTTAACTGGGAATGTATTGCGTGAAATGCATGTTAAGTGTTTATGTATCGTTGGAATGGCTGTGAATGTGTGTGTAGTCTGTATTTTTAGCCAATTGGCGACATCTGGAAACGAAGGCTTAGGGTTAATCTGTACGGTACCATTCTCACTACGGTACCAGTGTCACCCGAAGGCTTAGGTTGACCAGTAGCTTAGGTTGACCAGTACGATACCCATTTCACCTTGTAACCAATCACCAACCGCAGATGGGACATCACAACTTCGTCCACTTATACCACGTTCCTATTTATACTGCTAGGTGAACAGAGGCTACACCATTAGGAGACTTGCCCAAATGTCTTTTCCCCACCCGGGTCTCGAACCCGGGACCTTCTGGTTGTCAGCCAGACGCGCTATCAGTTACGCCACAGGGAAGTGTGTTTGGGTATGTATGTCTGTGTATATGTGTGTGTGTATAGGTGTGTGTGTATGTGTATATATGTGTATATGTGTTTGATTATAGGTGTGTGTGGGTGTGTATGTCTGTGTATATATGTGTGAGTGGGTGTGTATGTCTCTGTATATGTGTGTGAGTATAGATGTGTTTGGGAATGTATGTTTGTGTATATGTGTGTGTGTATAGGTGTGTGTGGATGTGTATATCTGTGTATATGTGTGTGAGTATATGTGTGAGTGGGTGTGTATGGCTGTGTATATATGTGTGAGTGGGTGTGTATGTCTGTGTATATGTATGTGAGTATAGGTGTGTGTGTTTGTGTATATCTGTGTATATGTGTTTGAGTATAATGTGTGTGTGGGTGTGTATGTCTGTGTATATATGTGTGAGTGGGTGTGTATGTCTGTGTATATGTATGTGAGTATAGGTGTGTGTGGGTGTCTGTGTATATGTGTGTGGGGATGTGGGTTTCTGTGTATATGTGTGTGAGCAAAGATGTGTGTATGTCTACGTATATGTGTCTGACCAAAGATGATTTTTTTTTTTTTTTTTTTATATTCCAACTACTCACTCTCGGGCATAGACTGAGAGCATGCACATTCAACCGCTCAACACGTTGAAGCCCATGAGGTCTCGTTCCAGTCTAGGGGGTGAGACATGTGAAGCACGTTTTATCTGCAACCAGCCCCTGCCATCTTGCCTTCGCAGGATGCATGGGGCTTAGTTGCTCACTCACGGCTCAAAGCAGCCCCGGGGCATCTCTGAAGCTTCCTCGCCCCAGTGCTTCACTGTCTCACCTCCTAGGATCTGACCCTCACTCTCAGAATGCCAACTATTGAGCAATGAACTCACTAGGCATTGCACCCCTGTAGCATAATATGATTTGTTTTGGTTCTATTTGAGTGAGGGAGACAAAAGATAAAACTGCATGTAGTGAGGGCCTACCCCACAGTTCAAAGAGTGATAGGGCAAAACTCAAGCTACGTTCGAGATAAAATGCCTGGACACACAGAGTTTGAAGCAATTTAAGTCATAGGAGGAGGGAAAGACGGATTCTGGGAGAGAGTTCCAGAGCTCAGCTGTTGAATAAAAGAAAGACAGAGTAACGTTTCATTCTTGTATTGGAGAGTTGCACAGAGTAGGGGTGGGATTGTGTTGCAAGACAGGTACCACGTACCCTACGTAGAGGAGGTGGTATACACTGGGAGAGCTCTGAGGAGCAATGATAATTGTAGTAGCGAAAAAATAGCAAGAGAGATGCAACACTGCAACAAATAGCGAACATTTGCAGAGTTGGTTATTGAGCAGGAATTAATTATGCGAAAGGCCTTCCTTTCTACTTTGTCTAGGAGAGCGGTGTGAGAGTATCCTCCCCACACATGTGAACAATACTCAATACAAGGACGCACTGGGCCGCTGTACAGAGCAAGAAGCTGTGCAGGGGTAAAGAACCCTTGAGGCGGGTGAGCACACCCAGCTTCTGAGAGGCTGCCCTAGCAAGACTGGTAATATGGTCCTTCCAAGTAAGAGCAGAAAGAAATGGGAATATTATATATATATATTTTTATTTTATTTTTGTCTAGCCGCCGTAAATCCGGGAAGGGGTGGCCATGAACATTAGGCGTTTGTCACGAATTGCTAGGTCAAGTTGCCCGGGCTTGACACCTACCAATAACATTTTGATAGAGCGGGTTTGACCTCCCGACTCTTTGATCAGCAGCTAACGCTTTACTGACTATGTCACAGTTATTTAACCCTTAACTGTCGGCGCGCAACATAAGTCGAGTTAAATAAAGCTGGACTATGTGGCGGCGCTCGACATAGGTCGTGTGGCAATTTCAGCACGTAATGTTGCTGAGAGAGAGAGACAAGTGGTGGCAGGAGAGTAGCGAGCATATGACTGCTCCAGACCACCGCGGCGAACCTACTGACACGAATCCCACCTCCTCCCTCCCTCTCTCACTCGATATATACGGAATTGTATGGGGAAAGTGCCTAATTACATGCTTTTTGCACTCGCGTTGCACGGTTGTTGCAAGAAAACTAGCCATCATAAAAGGATCGTTATGGTGACATTCGAAAGCTCTGTTTATGCCCTTTCAGTGATAGATACTTGTTTTACGTTCTGGGTGTTATTTAGGCATGAAAATGATCACGTAAACAGCCCTATTTTGGATAAAAACACCCCGCTGGGCGGTACATATAAATAAACCGCCTAGGCCGCTAATAAGGTGTTAATCAGGGAACAATGAGGGTATTTATTTGGCGTTTCGGTGAGCTTTGTGGTAATGCATTGATACTAGGTACAGCACAAATTATATCCCAATAATATCTTCCTATTGACATATAGGGCTTTGAAACAGGGTTCATTGGATTACCAGTCCAGTGGGAAGACCACTCCACCACACCTCCAATTAAGCTAACCCTATAGGCACTCGTTACAGGCAGTGTTGCCTTTTGTGTCCCTCATCCACATAGACAAAAGTATGTCTGTATGTGAAGGAAAAATATTACCATTTCACTGTGTGTGCATGTGTGTATGTCTGTATATATGTGGGTGAGTATAGGTGTGTGTGGATGAGCATGACTGTATGTTGTCGTAAAACCAAGATGTATATCTATTGTCAGATACCTTGATCCCTGAGTGAATCTACCCCATCAAGGCAATTAGTTTGATCCCATACAAAATACTGGATATGTATATCATTTTCCTATCTGTTATATATATGACACACAACTAAGGAGTGCATTCCTTAACCCTTGTCTATCGGGGCTAGACTTAAGTCGGTCTAGAGAAGAAAGGACTATGTGGTGGGGCCCGCCTTAAGTCGGTAGCAATTTTGAGCACATAATTGGCTCTGAGAGAGAGTCCGAGCGGTGGGAGGAGCGTAGGTTGAATCTGACCGTTCGGCACGGCTCCCGCGCTAGCACTGGGCCCAGCTCGACACACATCCACACTCACTGCCTCCCTAGACAGGGAAATATATCAGGAAATTACCGTATTTTAGGGATTTTTCCTTCGTGTTGCACAATCGTTGCAAGACAACCCGTAATCGTAGAAGGATGGTTCTGGTGTCATTGGAAAGCTCAATTAGCGCCCTTTCACGGATACATGGTTGTATTACGCTCTGGCTCTTGTTTATGCTTGAAAAAGAGCACGGAAATAAGCTCGTTTAGGGTAAAACCACCCGCTTGGCAGGTAGTAGAATTTACCGACCTAGCCGCTCGTGGAGTGTTAAAGGCAAGACTAAAGTGAGTCGAAAACTTCCTGTCAGATTAAAAGGGGGGGGGGGTAGTTTGCTTCCCCGCTCATGATTAGTCCCATTAGCTTGGAGATTATAAGACGTTCGTTCCATTAGTTCAGCGATTTAAAGATAAAAAACAAATCAACACCTAAATGACACAAAAGGTCTTCAAACTGACAGAAATTGAGCGAAATGTCTTAAAATTCCCAAATTAACGTCTTAAGCGTCTTATATCTCAAAACTAATCGGGTTAAATATGAGGGAGGAGGTGAAATTCTCCGCTTAAGCTAACCCTATAGGCACTCGTTACAGGCAGTGTTGTCTTTTGTGATCCTCATCCACATAGAAAAAAAAAGGATGTCTGAATGTGAAGGGAAAATATGACCATTTCACTATTCCCTTATATACCAGTGTTAGTATAGAAAGTGACTGTGTTATAACGCATTCAGTACCATCTAAACGGAACACTTTCATCCCAGTGACTACATTACAAAATGTGAAATACTGGGTGACAAACAAGATAAGCACATGGTACACGTCTAGTGGATTATTCTATCATATACGATCAAGTGGTAAAATAATGTGGCAGAACCCCTAATACACCCAACACGTGTATACATTCCGGCTGGTAGACTAAAGGGTCTGGCAGCAAAAGATGACATTGTTGCCGGAACATCAAAGAACACGCTATATATCCTGCATGTAGTTGTAGTTTCAAGTTTTGTGTGTCCATACATGTTAATTCTAACGTGACTTAAATTTGATCTATGTATCTATTTTCCTTGTGTGTGTGTGTGTGTGTGAGGGGGGTGGGGGGGGGGTGACGTGTTTGAGGCCGGTTTTTCCTTTTATCTCCTGCTTACACATAAACAATATAAATCAGAATAATTGTGGGGCTTATAATCGTGGGTGCCGACATGAAAATTCCAAAACATTTATGGGCCTATACATATTAGGTGCAGTTTCCAGAATACAACAGTTTAACAATAACATACCATTTTTATGCAACTACAGATATTATTATTAGTATTCGAGAAATATCACATCTACAGTATATGATTCATCATATATTAAATATAATTGAATACCTGGGTCATGTGGAAAGAAAGACTTGTTAGGGACCAGCGTTAGGAAGTCAGTCAGTCAATCAGTCAGGAGTCTGCCTTACTCTCACAAGGGGTAGGGAGGATCAACAAGATACACAAGACAGGAGAGAGCTGACAGGAGAAGAACACATATAATAGTTCGCCCACAAAAGGCAAGACTCAAGCATTCTAGTGTTGGGAATACACTCCTAGTATATGTACCAATCTCACATGCCCCATATTGCATAAGTATATGCTATAAACAAGTTTAAATACAGTAGTGGATTAATAACACCATTTTCAACACTTTTATATTTTTATACATTTATGTAAGGTGCCCCCGTAGATTGTAGTCAAGTGTGTCAATATTTATAGTAACATAGTATATATTATCTACAACAGAAACTATTATCAAAATATTAGCGTTTTTTGTAGTTAATATGTTTATTATTTACTGCATAACATTTAGGTTCTGCAAATCAGTAAGTGAGGTTGTATAAAATGTGAATTACTGTAAATTATATTACATACAATACTCAATGCATATTCATATGGTTAATAAAGGAATACAGGAATATCTCTTGATGAAACAACCGAGAATGTTGAGTATATTTTTCTTCTAATACTGTATCCATACCCATATTATATACAGTATACTGTATGTATATATATATATATATATATATATATATATATATATATATATATATATATTTATATATATATATACTGTATATATGGATATCGGTGTACATATATATATATATATATATATAATAATTAATTATATACCTGCCAGGCACAACAGCAGGGTTCCTGCTGTGTATGCAAAGCAAGAAGACGTAATTCAAAAGAATTGTTCTACTCTTGCTATAACTTGTAATAATTTATAACATGGTAACGACCCCCCCCCCCCCCCTCCCCCTCTCCCCTCGGACATAATACCCACCATTGGACCCAATATAAACCTGCCCGGGTTAACTTTCCCTGTCTTGATGTAAACATTGCGGTGTGTAATTTTCTTCCTGATCCAGAGTTAATCAAGGAGCCCGGGTAAAACATGGAATTATATACTAAAAGTATTCCCCATGCCGGAGAATTATATGGTGCTGAAATATTGAGAGAGAGAGAGAGAGAAAGACAGTTACAAGGCGTTACCAGAAATATTTAATACATCAGAGACCATGCGGTCCATTCCGAAGAGATACTCGAAGTGGAAGGAGAGAGACTGTTCAGTGCACTACACTTTTTACAGAGTGTGTAAAATACTATCTAGTTTCTTCTTGAACTGCTCTACTGACGAACTATTTACAACATAGGAGGGAAGTTTGTTTCGGGTAGAACAGATCTTATATGTGAAAAAGTGTCTACAAATACTAGTGCTGAGCCTTTTCAATTCTAATTTCCAGCCATGGTTGCACGTTGTATTCATATTGAGCATAAACATTTTGCCATAATCGACATTGTCAAACCCGTTAAGTATTATCAAAAATTCAATGAGCTAACCTCGTAGTCTGCGTGTCTCGAATGGGAAGAGAAAAAGAGCTCTCAACTGGTCCTCAGAGCTCATTCTTCTAAGCGATAGAATAAGCTTTGTAGCCCTAGCTTGTACTCTTTCCAGTCGCTCTATATCTTTCCTGAGTGCTGGAGACCAGACTTGAACAGCATACTCCAAGAGAGGCCATATCAGAGCGTTGTTAAGTGTGAGGACTAGTTCCTTATTTCTATACTTAAATTGACTCTTAATATAAGCCAATCATTTCTAAGCTTTCTTCTCTACTTCAATGAACTGCTTGGAAAACTTTAGGTCACTGCTAATCAGAACACCTAAATCTTTTTCCAAGTCAGTCACTTCCAGAGGCATTACCAACAGTGAATAGCCTGAATTG
Source organism: Paralithodes platypus (assembly GCA_032716605.1). NCBI lineage: Eukaryota > Metazoa > Arthropoda > Malacostraca > Decapoda > Lithodidae > Paralithodes > Paralithodes platypus. The sequence continues at coordinate 7,500,630 of CM064535.1, forward strand.
GGGTTTATTTGGCCGATATGCATCACCGTACACTTCTCCAAGCTTAGAGGTATCTGCCATGTCTCCAACCATTCACCCAGTCTGTTGAGGTCCATCCCGAGCTGTTCAACACCTTTGGGGTCTTTCACATTCATTCCAAGATTTATATCGTCTGTAAACTTGGAGATCACACTTAACAGACCAAAATCGATGTCACTGACATATATGATAAACAGTAGTGGGCCAAGGACAGATCCCTGTGGAACTCCAGAAGTGACTGGAGTCCAGAAGAAACACCAATGATTACCACTCGTTGTTGTCTACCTGTTAGTCAATTTTCTATCCAATCCAATTTGTGAACTCTGTATTGATACCTAGTGCACTCACTTTTGACAATGAGAAACTTTGTCAAAAGAGTTTTGAAAATCTAAGTAAAAGATGCCTATGGTTCTACTTTTGTCATACTCACTCATCATTTCATGGACAAATTCCAGCAAATTGGTAAGACATGATCGGTGTCGCCGATCCATGTTGGGAATCTGTAAATAAATTGTGATTTTCTAGGTAGTCAACTATCTTGTCTACTAGTATGCCTTCTAAGAGTTTCACTATGAAAGAAGTCAAGCTAATTAGCCGATAATTCGTGGACACTCGTGATCCCCTTTCTTAAAAATTGGGGTCACATTGACCAGTTTCCAGTTATCAAGGACTTCTCCATTGTCTAGTGATTTATTGAAGATGTCTGCAATGAAAGGTGCAACTTCATCTCACACTTCTCTTACAACTCGGGGAAGAAAGCTATCTGGGCCGGATGATTTGAACCTATTTAACTTATCTATTCTTTTTGCTACCTCCTCTGGGGTGCATCTAATTCTGCTAAACACTTCACCCTCATGCACTAATCCTGGACTTGGCATGTCACTGGTATTTCTCCCTTGTGAATATCGAGGCAAAATAGTCGTTTAGGGATTTAGCTGTATCGGTGTCAGAGGTTTGTAGTTGGCTGGTTGGATCCTTTAGAGGTTCAATGCCACTTTTGAATGGCTTCCTGCTGTTCACATAACTGAAAAACTCTTCAAAATTATCTTTGCAGAGGGCTGTAACCCTGAGTTCTTCATTCCGCTTTGCTTCCTTTATAAGATATTTAACTTTTCTACACATATTTTTTTAAGGAATCTAAATCTCGTTGGTTTTGACTTCTTTTAGACTTTCTGTGTGCAACGTTTCTCTTTCTAATTGCTGAAGCTATGTCACTTGTGAACCATTTTGGTTGGGTTGAGCCTGATTTGGTAAGTTTAGTAGGAACAAATGCAGCTTGTCGATCCATATACTGCTCTTTGAATGATCACCAAATTACATTAACATTCTCACTCTCAAATCTAATCTGGGATAAGCTTCCCCGGAGGCCTTCAAAATTTGCACATCTGAAATCTAGTTTTGCAGCCTGGGGACTGGTGGGTTTACTGCTAAAGGTGCGAAGAGAGAACCTAACTAGATTGTGGTCACTACCTCCGAGTGATTCCCCAACAGATAAGCTGGTCACCCGTTCATCTTCAGTGGTAGTTTATTGTTGCATCTAGTTGGCTCGTTCACCCACTGGATCACAAATTTATCATTAGCAAAGTCCACAAGATGCCTACCTTCAGCATCAGCATTTCTTGCTTCCCAGTTTACTAGGCAATTGAAGTCTCCTAAGATCAAACTGGTTTTACCCTCGATAACAGCACTCAGTCTTGTGTACATTTTGATGTGGAGGCCTGTACACCAGAACAATCCTATAGATAGAGTTACCTAGATTGAGGTCTACTCCAAGCAGTTCATGTTCTGACCTGATTTTGTAGTCAATTTGATTTAGACAATCTCTGATGTACACAAGAATTCCACCTCCTCCCTGCATGGTTCGGTTTTTGTGGAACATAATCTTTGGTATGATTGTGAATCCAAGATTCAGTAATGACCACTACATTGAAGCATTCTGTAGACAATAATGCCCTAGGTTCGGAGAATGTATTCCTAATTGACCTGGCATTAAATAATACTACCTTCAGGGGATTCAGGTTTGTCTTAGAACCCCCTAGTTTACCCCATTTCCTGAAGATAATGGTGTCTCTGTGGGTAGTACATTTTCTTTCAAACTATTTTTCTGTACACTATCAGAGGTGTTGCACTCTTCTATAGGCCCACTTGGTGAATCCTCACCTGAGGTAGAAGAACCACTATCTAGTGGTTCAGAAATTGGCAACTGAGGTGTAGAGTCTAGAGGCAACTCTTTCATTTATTGAGAGGTATTCTTGCTATCAGAGGGACTAACTCCTTGTGTTGTGGGACCTCTTTTTGGAAACTTGAGATCAGCTGCTGATGGAGGCTTGCATTTTTCCTGCTGGGGGGTGCTTTCTACATTTTTGCTTGCCCTCAGCAAGCTGTAAAGATGGTGATTTAGGAAATTACCAAATTTGATTTTACCGCTAATGCTTAAGTGTACACCATCACGGAGGTTCAGGTTGAGTATCCCATAGAACTCATGAAATGGGTCCACAAATCTCACCCCTTTCTGGGACACAGGTCATCTAACCTACCATTTAAGCCTATTACTTTTCTGGTAGCACAATCCCCTCCATACATCCTGGGCAAAATACCAAGTATCATGCCTCTGTCTGTTTTGAGTTGGAGCTCCTCAGCTAGAGTCATGAGCTCTCCTATTATCGACTCTGTGGCAACAAATGTATTTCCTTTGAGGAACAGGTCATTACAACTGACCTGTTCCAGACTTTTTCTACTTCCTTTAGGATCTTGGAAGACCTTGTACCTGCGAAACTCTTGTCCTTTGACCTGGGTATCTCTAATACAAATTTGTTTTGTCTCTTTGTCACTAACAAGACCAAACCTGCTTGACATGTTAAGTTTGTATCCTTTGTTGTCTGAATGAAGCTAATTATTTTTAACGTGGGAGTTTTATATGAAGAATAGTATGGTGAAGACAAGTGTGTTTGTTATCAAATTAAGTTTACAAACTGTTACAAGTCCGGTTACAACAAGAATATCAAAGTCAAATACGAGTATATTATACACTGCATTGGAAATATACACAAACACAAGAAGATTTAGAAAAATATTGGAATCACTTTGACTTCTGTTTATACTATACCCTGTTCCAAGTAAGCCAAAACTGTTGTATATTTACCTCTATTACTCAAAAACGACTTGAGTAATCGAATTTATATTTCTACCGCTTGGGAGAGGCTACTCAGGGAATATTTACAGCCCATTTGCTCTAGCCTTTTTTAAGTACTGAGGTTCGTGTTCACGATTTCTAGCCTACCAATTTGGAACAGTCTATAGTTATTAGGATCTCTCTCCCTTTCACATATTCCTATTTACTTGCCATTACATCTTTACGTTTTACATATCCCTTTAACATTTTGTTCTACATCTCTGGTTTTATTTTTCAATCCATATAACCTATTGTTCTCATCCGTTTACCTCCTGTTCTTTCTTGACTTTAATGTTGTGTCCTTTATCTCATCTCTATATATATTTTGCTAGGTCGAAATGTACTACTTTCTAATCCTCCGTATTTTCTGTAGCAATAAATTTCCTAATTTATCTCTCACGCTCTATTCATTCTTAGTTCAAACCTTCTAATATTTTCATACGTCCCCAATTATCTAGCAAATATGTTTATCATTAACATAGTTCATTATCTCTACCCTCAGCTTGTTTTCCTCTCAATCCCACACAATCCTTTAACCAGATAATATGTTCGTCATGACACCCTCTTATCACTCGTTCCAGGCCATGGACAATCTTATCTCATCTAGCGAGGGGTAATGGATCATTCTAAGATCTGTGATAGTATTTGGAGAAAGTCGTTCGGCAGAGGTGCAAGTATGTGTATAGTGGTAATATGACCTTTGGCGCAGCACCCTTATATATATATATATATATATATATATATATATATATATATATATATATATATATATATGAACACTCATTTTCCTAGCGAATAGAAGACATTATATAATCACGTACATTTGCGATTATTTCTCTAGATCGATAGATATAGATAATTCCCCCAGTTAAGGTGATTGTAAATGTAAATGACCCAGTGTATAGACAATATCTCGGGGAAACTATTCATTGGACATACATTGTTAAACGTGAGGAAGTTCTGTCAAGAATAGAAAAACATTGACGGAAATAAAAATGTATGTATTTATATACTCAGGCACATAACCCATAGCTGTGGATGGACGACTCGAGGCAGATCCAATTCTTATGATTTGGGACCAAGTTTGCGTTCCCTCACCCCTATCTTTGTCTTGTCAAGTTGGTAAATTTTTCATGAGGAGGATTCCTAGCCACCCGCTCCATCCCCTTTCAGCCATCTTTTACGCCTCACAGGGAGCCTCCACCATAGAGGAGGCTTCATACAGTTCTGCACCAGATTATGGTGGGCGCTGGGGTCGCCGCATCCCTACGCCATTCGAAATGTAAAATGAATACTGGAAATATATCATCGGATTAAACATAGATGGGAATATGTGAACAGTTGTGAAAAAAATGCATTTGTGAATTTAGCCCCACCACAAATTATTTACAGAATTATAATTATATCAGATATAGAAACAGAACAGAATGATAGATTAGTTATGCTACTTAGTGCAATTTAGTGTGGTCATTTAATAGAAGTAACGTGATGTAGAAAACATAATTAATAAAATATATCATGCACGTTCCCATACATAAAACATGGTATATATTGCTGGTCTTTATAACACCCATTACAGGAATAATGATCCACATAATTCACCACTAATTGTATGAATCCTTATAATAAATAATAATATGCTGCCCAGTGAAGAAGATAATGAACTCATTAGTCCATGTTTTGTTTATAGTGTGTTGTTTTATATCGTGAAATCGAACCAACAGACATTGTGAATCACTAGAAAGCCATGTGGTTTTAATTTGTTGGCTTTATTTAAAACATTTAACACATTTTTGTTATTATTAACCCCTTCTGTACCGGCAATGTATTGTATAATATATTCTAGTTATATCTAGATAATTATGTGCAGCTTAGGAAGTATTTGTGTGAGTACAAAGGGTTAATTAAGATAGTTCAAAGACTGTTAATTGCTGGAGGCCCTTCTTAAACTGAATATAATCGTCTATTAATAACCAGAATATAATGAAAAGGACATAACTGTTACTGAATGGGTTAAGGTTGTTCTGTATTTCTTAATTCTGCCATACCTTCCACTCAAATACAAATGTTGTGTAGAAAAATTGCCTTTAGTTAATATGGTGAACACTAAATACACATATCAGTAAAGTGTGCTTTTTGTTACACAGTATCTCCTGAGATGTGTGTGTGTGTGTGTGTGTGGAAAGGGATTCATACGAAAATCTGCTATCCAGCAAGTTTTATATCTGGGGAACAACAGCTTCTGTAGAGCACGTCTGTTGACAAAGAAGGCTGCAAGACTGTTGAATCTGTCACCACATTGACTGAATTTTAGAGATACCAATTCATTGCAATCTATTCGGCTTTAGTACAACAACGCAGTAACAATGGCATATGCAATTGAGAGACTCGTAAATTCAATTAATTCGGTGTCATTGGAAACCCAAACTCACTTCCTATTATTCACCAGTTGTACACCTGAAACAGCCTTAACGCCCTAAGAGCGGGCCCGTCAGTAACTTCTACTACCCGCCAAGCGGGTAGTTTTACCCTAAACGACCTTGTTTCCGTGCTCTTTTTCATGCATAAACAAGAGCCAGACCGTAATACAATTATGTATCCCTGAAAGGGCGTTAATAAAGTTTTCCAATTACACCAGAACCATCCTTCTACGACCACTGGTTCTCTTTTTATTATTATTATTATTATTATTATAGAAGCTGTCTAAGCCTCCCAACAGGGTGCAGATACACCTAAAAACGATCTTGCAACGATCGTGCAACACGAAGGAAAAATAGCTAAAATAAGGTAATTTCCTTACATAATTCCCTGTGTAGCGAGGTAATGGGTGTGGGTGAGTGAGGAGGGGAGGTTAGTTGCGGCGTGGGGACCGTGCCGAGCGGTCAGAGTGAACCTACGCTCCTCCCACCGCTCGTCTCTCTCTCAGAGCCAATTATGTGCTCAAAATTGCTACCGACTTAAGGCGGGCCCCGCCACATAATCCTTTCTTCTCTAGACCGACTTAAGTCCGGCCCCGCTAGACAAGGGTTAAAAGCATAAAGTAAGAATGTAGGAAAAATTACACTATTGTCCTTTTCTTAATTTTCATTTGACCCACATCATATATTCACGTTTATATTCTTAGGTGTGAAGCCACACTGGAGTTTCCACCGTAATGTAATTAGTAACTTTCTGAGGTACTGATGTGGTCTGGAAAATGAGCCTCGAGGGAAGTCTGCTTCCACTTAGTTGCAAAGTTCAGCCAATAAGAGCCTTACTCATCAGTTTGTTATAATCATTTAGTATTCTTACAAGCTTGATAATGTATAAAGTTAACTGTACTACAAGTGAAATTGAAACATTGTATATAACCTGATGACAAACCTTCAATGTGTATGTGAATATGTTTGATAGCATTAAAGGAAATGTGTTCAGTTAATAAACATTGGTCAAACAAGTGGGCATTCAATAACAGTAATAGCAGAAAAGTCGTGTTTCAACATATCGGTGAACAAAACACGGTATCATAATAACCACTTCAATTAATACAGTACACCGAACAATATTTGTTTAAATGAGCCAAATCAATACTAACTCAATCCTATTCAATATGATACAACAGCTTAAAATAGAAACATGATACAAAAAATCAATCCAAATGAAAACCACAGCATCAACCACAAACGGAAATAGATCCCTGCAACAACATACACAAAGGTGAATGGCCAATATAACACAGACACTTCATTTAACATTAAAGGATGGTAACAGTCCAAACATAGTTATCTAAAGCTGAACCTGGCAAGCCCTGGCTGCCCCTCTGATGACGTTATTGTCTTTATTACCGGTACATATAATTACTTTCGCTTGCTTCCTAGACTTCGATCAAGCTTTGAAAAAATACCCCATGACCCCCCTTTGAAATACATTTGTACATTTGTCGGTAGAAAAATGTCCCAGCTAATGTCCTAATTACAGGCTCGGTATCGCTCGCCAGGAAACAAATCCAAACCTAGATAGGACGAAAGGTATCAAAATCGTCAAACTAATAGGTTGAACCTATTAAAATTTATACCTAATTGGGCTAAACATTTAGAAGAAGGGGTGCAGAAACAAATAAAATTAATATAACTTCACCTTAACACAACGCAACGAACACCTATACAGTATGTTTCCGTAACTATAGTCTATGTATTTTCAGATGTTATTACTCTACTAAGATGTATAAGATAATATAATTTGTTCAGAGTTTTATTTATTGAATATAATTATATTATTGTGAGTTTAATTTCAAATTGGTGACAGTGCCATGATAGAGGTATGGATCATTAAAGTAAGATAGGAGGAGTGGTCATTGCTCTGAGCTTGTACTTGTATGGACTCATGTTTGATCACCAGTATGATAGAGTTGATATATTATTAGGATTCAAGTCGCATTGTATTTAGTTAGTTCATCCTAAGCCCACCAACATGTCCTAGTCACACTAATGTTTATGCCAACATACTCTAATGGATAGCATACATAAACTAAATTAAATCAAATATATCATCCTTTGTTTTGCTGGGCTATAGTAATTATAGCTCGTGATATAGTCTTTACTAAAATCCAGATATGGACTCATAGACCGTAAATAAACTCAACAGGAACTCTCCGAACACGTTCTTAATATCACAATAAGTATTCAACTAGGTACTACAGAACTCAATGACAACATACAGGAGAGTTATACACACAGGTTTATTCAAAGGCATAGAAATATCTTCATCAATAGGCTTGGTTCATAGGGATAATTCAGGCTATAATCTTACCTTAATAATTATGGGAATGATAAGGTAAAATGTGAATGTATGATAACAAAATAGACCAAGATAAGATATATATTAAGTTAGTGTTGATAATCAATACACAGGAAATATGCAATTCAATTAACACGTGACCTAGTATCAACCCTTAATAATAATACTGATGCGGGTCGAGTGTCTTACGTGAATGAAACAACTATAAATGTAAAGATTAATATTCTCGATGTTTAAGAGAATGAGTGAATTGAGAGTAAAACAACTACACACGCAGTGAGCGAGAGGTACTAGGTGGGAGGCGCACGCTTGAGCTAGGTAGGGCTCCTCAGGTAAACGCGACCTTTAATTATCTAGCGTGTCAGGTCAATAACTTTACTGCGCGGGTGGAAAATACAATTCTGGTTTGTGTAAATATGAACTTATTCTTAGAAACATCTCAATGAAACTGGGATTAAGATATTATATGTTTACTTTCACAATTTACTATATAGGTAACTCAAATTAGGTAATTAATGAGTGGGAGTGTATATTCACTTCAATCATACGTATGCAATAATTACGAACTCGGTCGAGGAATTCAGATTTAAAGTTATTACAATGATTCTAACTGAATCAAAGAAGAATAAATATTGACTGGATATGAAGACAGAGTCTAAATAATAAAAAGTGATTAATTAGAGATGTCCTGGCAACGCTTATAATGTTAATAGCGAAGACAATAAATTAACACGATATTACTTATGTTTACGATGATGTACAAGACGAAGTTGTACTATGAAAATACTCAAAAGGGTATTAACAAGAGATCTGAACGGGTTAACAGAGTCTTATGACGAATTCACCTTGACAAATGGTGTATTCGAGATTATAGAAGATTTAGATAAAAGACTCTATGCAATGCTAGAACTCAAGATCATAAGAATCAAAATTATATGCATCAATACTAGCATGAACGAAGATACTAATTCACACAGTAATCACAACAACGATTAAGTAATCGTATGGAAAATGGGTGAACTTGGAAAGTATATAACTGGGGTAATGGTAAGTTTTACACTGGGATAAATTAAATGTGGAATTGGGAGTAGGTTCTAGGTAATTAGTTATGGATTAAGAAGGGGAATCAAGAAACGGAACACACGTCGACCTCAACTTACAACATACATAACAGAATGCATATATAAGGAAAATCTGTGAGTACGTGGCGTGATAAATGAATGAACACAATTATATAACGTATGCGTATGTGTAGGACGTTCTAGAGGATATTTAAACAGTAGAAATATTGGATCTTGTACACAGGTCTTAGGCAAGAATTACTATCAATTTCAGAAGGATTAACAGGTACGCAATTACACGATCTTGGGCACAGATCTGTTTATAATCACACGCTTACACGATTTACATATTTTAACCTATACCTCGACAACAATAATCACAACTTCAAGATATACAGAGACACTTAGGGTAAGTTTGGAGGGTAGTGAGAGTATAGGGCTGGTCGACGTAGGGCGTAGGTCCTAGCCGGGTAGCAACTCAGGAATGTAGGGCGTCACTCGAGCAGCACTTCAGGCTCCCGACATCAGAGGGCACTACTGGGCGAGCACTTTCACTAGCAGGGGGCAAGGCTGGGGCAAGCTTTAGCTGTGGTTGGCTGTCCTGTCCTTATTCAGGCTGAGTACAGTACCGCAGGGTTGGTTTGCATTCTTTTCTCCTAAATTTCTGGAGCAATATCTGACTTAATTCTTGACTCTCGTTTATACAGTCTCGTGGCGTTAGGGGTATTATGAATTAGTTGAGATGGAGTTGTGAGGTTAAATACTAATAGTAGGCATGGTTGGGTAATAGAAAAAAGTGTACTTATATAGTAGGTAACATATTAATTTCATATAAAGTCTTTATTTATCCTATTCTGTGAGAATTCTTACTTCTTAGGATTACATCCTCCTCCAGACCCTTAGACATATTGATGTATTGCTGGCCTATTATTTCTTCTTGTCTGGAGGTTATTGGATCTACTGGGCCGGCATGACTGGTGCTCCGGTTCAGGTCCATTTGTACCTGTAGGCTTCTGGTCGTTGGTGTGCAACGTGCATAAACATTGCTTCATCATAGTGTAGATCTGGTGAAGGAAGGAATGCTGGTCTGTCATTGGCTGTTTGTCATTTGAAGCCAGGGCTGTAGTTGGTTGGTGCAGTTTCCCATGCTCATCACTGCTGCTTGGCTTGAGAGAAAACGAGGGGTTCGGGGTGATAGGGGTGGCGCCTGCATTTTTCCCCTTCTTCGCTGCTTTCTGGTGGTGGTTTTGGCTGGCTGACCCAGCTGCAGACTGGCAATTTTGCAACTGATTGTTGCAGGTGGTGGTAGCAACCCCGTCATATCACCACTATCGGCGAGGAAAAATTCGCGACCTCGCGCTTGAAGAATGTATGATCGGGTGGTGGTGTTGTTCCTGACGGGTGTCAGGTTCTGCAGGGTGAGTAGCCATAATGTGGTAGGGACGTCCATAGGTTTGGTGACGTCCATGACCAGGGTTAACTGTAGTGGTTCCTCAGCGTGAGCAGCTATATGTAGGAGTTGGTTGGGGGTTTTCACATGTGTTGGCTTAATGCCATAAAAAATGGACACACTCTTAACTTTCATGGTGGGTGATGTCGTTGAAGGTGTAGCTGCAGTAGGAGGTGTCCTTGGAGCAGGTCTGGCCATTGTGGGTTGGTGAGGAGTAGTGACTGGGACAGGAATATCTGGTGATGGGTGTTTGGAGGTAGGCCAGGTAGGGGTGACCTCGCATTAGGTGGTGTGGTTATCAGTGGGGCTGGTAAGGTAGGTCTTGGGTGACCTCGCCGGATGTTCGTCGGTTTGAAGGAAAGCGCCCATCGTTGAGGGGGCTCCACACTTCGACCAGATCTGGTGCATGTAGGGTTAGATTGAGTAGGAATTAGTGAAGGACGAGAAACACGGGGTTGAGGGGAAGGTGAAGAAGCAGAACTAGACGAATGTGATGATTTATGTGTGATGTTATGTCTGGGACGGATGACTGGGGAAGGTCGTGAGGTAGAAGATGGCTTAGATTGGCCCTGGGAAATAGTGAAAGAGGCCGTGTAACTGGTTTTAGGTTGGATTGAGATCCGGAAGGTACAGGAGATTTCAGTTTAGATGCATAAGAGTAGTAACAAGGGGGGTGGGTAAGGAAGGTGGTATAGTAGTGGGAGGGTGAGTGCCGGGAGGTACAGGTGGAGTAATGAGAATAGGGATGTTGGTAATTATAGGAGTTGTAGGTAGAGTACCTGAGGATTCGGAAACGTTAGGTATACTGAAAGATGGAGAGGTTTGCACAGGTAATGGGCGTGTCTGATGACTCACTTGAGAAGGAAGGATTGAAAGAACAGGGACAGTGCATGTAGTGGAGCAGGTATGGGTGTGTACACAAGAAGGTGTGGGCGGGGCTGTACTAGGGGGGTGGGTGTGTGAGTTAAAGCGTTCAAATCTGGAGGGAATCTTTGTGTGTGGGTGGGTGTCACAGGTAGGGTGAGGTCAGGTAAGGCAGGTTCTGTGGATCCTAAATTCTGGTTATTAGTTGCAGGCAATATGTCATTCTGAATGGGGTCAGCAAGCATAACTATATTCTCATTAATAGGCTGAAATCTACGGACATGCCTGTTACGATATGTGCACGACTCACCAAAATAATTAATGATAACCTGGTAGCAGTTCGGGACAGATAAAATCTCAAAAGGTCCTTTAAACCTGGGTTTTAGTTTGGATGGTACTGGTAGGTGGGCAACCGTAACTAGATCACCAATACAGTGAAAGCTGGCTTTGGGAGTTTCATCAGGTTGCAGACCTTGCACGTACTGGATTTGTCGTAGTCGATTTTTTAGATGAACTAGAGACTGGTCAAAGTTAGAGGAGGGCTAATACGGGGCAGCTAGATGACGAGGGGGAAGGAGCAATGGTGCCACTCCAAATACTCGCTCATGAGGTGATATTCCGTCTTCTTGAGGGCAGGTGTTGATTTCCCATTGCAAAATGCGAACGTGGCTGGACCAATCTTTTGAATCCATCTGTTGCAACCGGGTTTGGATTTGGTTGGCTATTGTTCTGTGGCTTCTCTCGCAGATGGAATTCCCTTGTGGCCAATAGGGAGAGGAATGACTGATCTTAAAACCACACATCATCGATAATTGTGACCATATGTGGCTGGTAAATTCTGGGGCATTGTCAGAATGGATGGCTTCTGGTAATCCAAAATAAGGGAAGACATGCTGAATCAATGCTTCAGCTACTGCAATGGCTGAATGTTCTTTTGCTGGACACGCAATGACATACTTGGAGTAGGTGTCCACAAAAGTGATGATATACTTGAACCCGCGACTGTTTTCTAAAGGGCCCATCACATCGACTGCAAGCAATTGCCAAGGTTTGAAAGCAGTTAATTTCCCGGATGGTCCAGCTGTGCGGGCTCTGTCCTTTCCCAATGCACATGCTTTGCATGACTCGGTGACGCGTTTAGCGGTGATGTAAGGTGATGGGGTCCAGTAAACTTGTTGGAAAGTAGAGATGAGTTTCCTTTGAGCAAGATGGATCCCATTATCCATGTGGATGGACTGCATTGTGGCTAGAGCAGCTTGAGGGGTAATGACTATATTACCCTCCAAGGTGAAAACATTGTCACCTCACCTGGTTAGTTGGTTGACAATTTTTCTTGGCATCCAGTCTGGCTTGTGCTGTTGTTGGTAATCTTGTAGAAGGTCCTGTTGACTGTTGTTGGAAGCGTCTGGGTGATGGATTGCGAGGATGGTGTGTGTTGGCTCGTCGTGGTGGAGTTGTGAGTCAGATGGTAATAGAGGTAGACGAGAAAGTGCATCAGCATTAGTATGCAACTTTCCTGGTCGGTATGCAATCTCTATGTCAAACTCCTCTAGAGATTCCTCCACCTGACTGTCATGGCATTTTTTGTATCCGACTTCCGGAGCCATTGGAGGGCGTGGTGGTCGGTGATGACGGTGACCTTCACTCCTGCCAGGTAGGCTTTGAAATGTTGCAGTACCCAAATAATGCCGAGACATTCTCGTTTTGTCACTGGGTAATTTATTTCAGCCGGGTTAAGGGTGCGGCTGGCACATGCAATTATGTGTTCTTTGCCGTCCCTGGTTTGTCCTAATACGGCCCCAATGCCAAACTGTGACACGTCAGTGTATAACCGGAATGGCTGGGTGTAGTCAGGAAAGGAGACCACTGGAGAGGCAACTAACTTGGTCTTGAGATCATTGAATGCTTGAAGTCGTAACTCGGTCCATAAGAAAGGCTGTTCTTTTCTGGTAAGGTCATGGAGAGGTTTGGCGATAGTGGCAAAGTTTTTCACGAGTCTCTTGTAATAGGAAGCTAAACCAAGGAAAGCATGTGCACCTTTTACATTCATGGGAGGGGTGATCTTGCTAATTGCTTCAAGCTTACTTGGGTCAGGTGCAATTCCTTGCTCGGAGACAATGTGGCCAAGAAAATTGACCTTAGTTTTGGCTAGAGAGCACTTGGCAGGTTTCAGTTTCAGGTTGGCATCTCGGATTCGTTGAAATACTTGTTGGAGTCTTTGTAGGTGTTCTGTCCAGGTCTTACCGAACACAATGATGTCATCAAGGTAAGCTAGGCAAGTTTCCCAGGTTAATCCTTGTAACACCGATTCCATCAGTCTTGAGAAAGTAGCTGGACCATTGCATAAACCAAAAGGTAACACAGTGAACTCATGCAGGCGTCCTTGGCTGGTAGAAAATGCCGTTTTTTTTATGTTCTGGCAAGACAGGTACTTGCCAGTAGCCAGCTTGCAAATCTAGAGTTGTGAACCATCTTGCTCCAAGTAAAGAGTCGAGGAAGTCATTAATCCTGGGAAGAGGTGTAGCGTCTTTAATGGTGACGTCATTGAGTTGCCGGTAGTCAATGCAAAACCGGGTTGATCCGTCTTTTTTACGGACCAGTACTACCGGAGAAGACCAAGGGCTGGTGGAAGATTTCACAACTCCTGTGGCGAGCATATCTTGGACTTGCCTTTCTTCTTCTTCGCGTTGGATTGGGTTCTTCCTCCTAATTGGTTGCTAGATAGGGTGTCCCACGGTGTGAATGGGGTGATGCAACATGTTCGTTTTTCCCCATATCTCGACTAGAGGTAGCAAATATGTCTTGATAAGAAATTAGGAGGTTTCTGAGGTCAGTTTGTTGGTTAGAAGTGAGGTTGGAGGGTATGTCAGGAGTTTTTTTTTATAGGGGGGTGAGGACTCAGAGGGAACAGAGAATTTGTCTGAATACATTTCTAGGTCGCCAGTTGCTTAGGCAGGGTGATAGGTTTGTCTGATATAATGGCAATTTTGATGCAATTCATCTGATGTGGTAGCAAGCAAGGAGCGGTTAGGCATACCCCATTGAAAGGGCTTTGGAGGTGTGGGGTCACAAGGATATTTCCTTGAAGGTTAGGTGCTAATGGCACCCATTTCTCGTGGTGGGGGGGTGGGGGGGGATTTGTACTGGGGGAGGCAAGTATAGCTTGAGCAATTATATGTGGTTGCAGAGGGGCACCATCTTGAGTATTTGGGGGGGGGGCAGTAGTGACAGGTAAGGATATCTGAAAGGTTGGGGATTTTATTTGCTTCAAATTGCCCTCAGTAGGATTTTTTTTTTTTTTTTAGGTTTGGAAGGTGGATCTTACGTTAAGGTTCGGTGCCTACAATTTATGGAGGCACCTCAAGCTATCAACAGGTCGAGACCTAAATATCCATCATATTTAGACTCGTTGGGATGGTATATCACGAAAGAGTGATGAACTCTGTGATTGGGATGAGGGGTGTTAGCATATAACGGGAGGGTCTGACCAAGGTTAGGGATAACTTGATCATTGGCACTAATTAATATTTTGGAAGAAGATTGGATTTGTCCAAAAACATGCCTATGTTTCTGGAAAAAGGGAAGGAATAAGCAAGAACGGGAAGCCCCTGTATCAACGAGGAGTCGAACTTTCACCCCATTCAGCGTGATTTTGTGGCACACCGAAAGTCCGTTGTCCGATGTCCCGTCATGAGCCTCCGCCATTGTTACAACTATTTGTTTGGGGGGGACAGCCTAAAAAAATCCTGGGGATCGGTCTGGATGATCTCAGGCTGATAGGTCTCTAGTTCCTCTGTTGCGTCTCCTTCGACCCCGGCTGTCCCATTTTCAGTAATGGTGGAAATCTGCCTGGGTTTAATCCATGGGATTTGTGCCCACCAACTTGGAGTCTTTGTCCTTTTCCTGGTCAGTTCGTTAAAGGATCTCTTGAGGGATCAGATCATGCAGGGTCCGGAGCAGGGTTTCTAGTCTGCTGGCCGGATCCGGGCCCAGTCTTCAGCTTTATCTGCTGGCCGAGGAGCTACTGGGCGACTGCTGATCGTAGGATTAGTAGAGGGATGTGTAGTGGGTCTACTTATGGCAGCAATTTTGTTGGCTGGTTCCCTGGATTTCTTCAGGGCCATGATCCTTCTGATCACAGGCAGGTCTGTATCATAGTTGGTGCGTTCGACTATGGAGAAATAGTCGGCTACGGGGTCAGGCAGGATTCTCACCAAAGTCTTGAAAATGGTGTTCTTCCTTTGGGCGGTCGTGTCATCCGGGAAGGCCGTCAATGCAACTTGGTGTAACTTTTCTACCGTCTCATCCAAGTCTCCGGTGAATTGAATTGCATGAAATTGTTTATTTGCAATTGTTTGTCCCAGAACTGGATTTATGGCAGTTCTTACATACACCTCGAACTGCGCCCAGGTTAACCCCGGCATATTGTCGTGCACATACCCCGACACTTTAATTGCGTATTTCCCTAATTTCAACACAATGGTATGGATCTTGGAACTGTCTTCGTTCCCAAACACAATCTCTAGGATCGGTTTGACTATTTTCAGGTAGGTATGGATGTCATAGTCCTCAGGCTTGAAGGCCGGGATATCAAGATATCTAGTAGCTGCCGTGATGAATAATGTACATACACTAATTGAATACAGATTTTTTTGTTTAGATAAGAACACTCGTGTTGGTACCCGTATTGAGACACCGCTGCCACCAGTGTTTTGCCGGGCTATAGTAATTATAGCTCGTGATATAGTCTTTACTAAAATCCAGATATGGACTCATAGACCATAAATAAACTCAACAGGAACTCCCCGAACACGTTCATAAGTATCACAATTAGTATTCAACTAGGTACTACAGAACTCAATGACAACACACAGGAGAGTTATACACACAAGTTTATTCAAAGGCATAGACATATCTTCATCAATAGGCTTGGTTCATAGGGATAATTCAGCCTATAATCTTACCTTAATAATTATGGGAATTATAAGGTAAAATGTGAATGTATGATAACAAAATAGACCAAGATAAGATATATATTAAGTTAGTGTTGATAATCAATACATAGGAAATATGCAATTCACTCCACACGTGACCTAGTATCAACCCTTAACCCTTATTTAGCGGCGAGCAACATAAGTCGAGTTAAAAAAAGCTGGACTATGTGGCGGCGCTCGACATAACTCGAGTGGCAATTTCAGCACGTAATGTGGCTGAGAGAGAGAGACAAGTGGTGGCAGGAGACTAGCGAGCGTATGACTGCTCCAGACCACCGCGGCGAACCTACTGACACAAATCTCAGCTCCCTCCTCCCTCTCTCACTCGCTACATACTCAATTATGTACTGAAAGTACCGAATTACCTGCTTTTTGCACTCGCGTTGCACGGTTATTGCAAGAAAACTATCCATCATACAAGGATCGTTATGGTGTCATTCGAAAGCTCTGTTTATGCCCTTTCAGGGATAGGTACTTGTTTTACGTTCTGGGTCTTATTTAGGCATGAAAATGATCACGTAAACAGCCCTATTTTGGCTAAAAACACCCCGCTGTGCGGTACACATAAATAAACCGCATAGGCCGCTCGTAAGGTGTTAATAATAATACTGATTCGGGTCTAGTGTCTTACGTGAATGAAACAACTATAAATGTAAAGATTAATATTCTCGATGTATAAGAGAATGAGTAAATTGAGAGTAAAACAACTACACACGCAGTGAGCGAGAGGTACTAGGTGGGGCGCGTGCGCTTGAAGTAGGTAGGGCTCCTCAGGTAAACGCGATCTTTAATTATCTAGCGTGTCATGTCAATAACTACTGCGCGGGTGGAAAATACAATTCTGGTTTGTGTATATATGAACTTATTCTTAGAAATATCTCAATGAAACTGGGATTAAGATATTATATGTTTACTTTTTCACAATTTACTATATAGGTAACTCAAATTAGGTAATTAATGAGTGGGAGTGTATATTCACTTCAATCATACGTATGCAATAATTACGAACTCGGTCGAGGAATTCAGATTTAATATTATTACTATAATTCTAACTGAATCAAAGAAGAAAAAATAGTGACTGGATGTGAAGACAGATTCTAAATAACCAAAAGCGATTAGTTAGAGATGTCCTGGCAACGCTTATAATGTTAATAATGAAGACAATAAATTAACACTATATTACTTATGTGAACGATGACGTATAAGACGAAGTTGTACTATGAAAATACTCAGAAGGGTATTAACAAGAGATCTGAATGGGTTAACAGAGTCTTATGACGAATTCACCTTGACAAATGGTGTATTCGAGATTATAGAATATTTAGATAAAAGACTATGCAATGCTAGATTTCCTAGATCATGAGAATCAAAATTATCTGCATCAATACTCGCATGAACGAAGATACTAATTCACACAGTAATCACAACAACGATTAAGTAATCGTTGGGAAAATGGGGGAACTTGGAAAGTATATAACTGGGGTAATGGTAAGTTTTACACTGGGATAAATTAAATGTGAATTTGGGAGTAGGTTCTAGGTAATTAGTTATGGATTAAGAAGGGGAATCAAGACATGAAATACACGTCGACCTCAACTTATCATACATAACAGAATGCATATATAAGGAAAATCTGTGAGTACGTGGCGTGATAAATGAATGAACACAATTATATAACGTATGCTTAGGACGTTCTAGAGGATATTTAAACAGTAGAAATATTGAATCTTGAACACAGATCTTAGGCAAGAATTACTATCAATTTCAGAAAGATTAACAGGTACGCAATTACACGATCTTGGGCACAGATCTGTTTATAATCACACGCTTACACGATTCACATATTTTAACCTATACCTCGACAACAATAATCACAACTTCAAGATATACAGAGACACTTAGGGTATGTTTGGAGGGTAGTGAGAGTACAGGGCTGGTCGACGTAGGGCGTAGATCCTAGGGTAGCACCTCAGGAATGTCTCTCGAGCAGCACTTCAGGCTCCCGACGTCAGAGGGCACTACCGGGCGAACACTTTCACTAGCAGGGGGCAGGGCTGGGGCAAACTTTAGCTGTGGTTGGCTGTCCTGTCCTTATTCAGGCTGAGTACAGTACCGCAGGGTTGGTTTGCAAACTTTTCTCCTAAATTTCTGGAGCAATATCTGACTTAATTCTTGACTGGTTTATACAGTCTCGTGGCAATAGGGGTATTATGAATTCGTTGAGATGGAGTTGTGAGGTTATATACTAATAGTAGACATGGTTGGGTAATAGATAAAAGTGTACTTATATAGTAGGTAACATATTCATATCATATAAAGTGTTTATTTATCCTATTCTGTGAGAATTCTTACTTCTTAGGATTACATCCTCCTCCAGACCCTTAGACATATTGATGTATTGCTGGCCTATTATTTCTTCTTGTCTGGAGGTTATTGGATCCACTGGACCGGCATAACTGGTACTCCTGTTCAGGTCCATTTGCATCTGCAGGCTTCTGGTCGCTGGTGTGCAATTTGCATAAACATTGCTTCCTCCTAGTGTAGATCTGGTGAAGGAAGGAATGCTGGTCTGTCATTGGCTGTTTGTCATTTGAAAGCAGGGCTGTGATTGGTTGGTGCAGTTTCCCATGCTCAGAACTGCTGTGAGAGAAAACGAGGGGCTCTGGGCGATAGGGGTGGCTCCTGCATGTTTTCACTTCTAGACATAATGATGTATTGCTGGCCTATTATTTCTTCTTGTCTGGAGGTTATTGGATCTACTGAGCCGGCATGACTTGTGCTCCGGTTCAGGTCCATTTATACCTGTAGGCTTCTGGTCAAAGGTGTGCAACGTGCATAAACATTGCTTCATCATAGTGTAGATCTGGTGAAGGAAGGAATGCTGGTCTGTCATTGGCTGATGTCGTTTGAAGGCAGGGCTGTGGTTGGTTGGTGCAGTTTCCCATGCTCATCACTGCTGCTTGGCTTGAGAGAAAACGAGGGGTTCGGGGTGATAGGGGTGGCTCCTGCATTTGTTCTCTTCTTCACTGCTTTCTGGTGGTGGTTTTGGCTGGCTGACCCAGCTGCAGACTGGCAATTTTGCAACTGATTGTTGCAGGTGGTGGTAGCAACCCCGTCATTTCACCTTTATATATAATATTTTTCATTGATGGTGCATAGTATGAATGAGACAGCCGTGCACCGAATGTGGTACTCTTTCAATTTCATTTGTTGCTAACGCTTCATATTTCGTTGGATTAGTTTACACAAGCTATAGAGATCCAATGCCCGTACGGTTGGAAGTCTAACATACTTATTACAGCCTTTTTAATGCTAAATGTTATCAGATAATTTCACCTTATCGACGAGATGTATTGTATATGGCAATTATTACGAATAATTATGACCTCCAAAGGATTTTTTTTTGGTTGACCTCTAGTAACCATATTGTTAGGGATTTCTATTTCATTCAAGTGTCACTGGTTGTAATTGAGGTATTGTGCTTGTTATGGTGGGTACGATCTTTAATTATTTATGATTGAACATCGTATGAAATGTTATGAGCCCGGTATAATTAATTCAACCTGTGGACAGCTTAGTTTCATATATAAGAAAATATTATTGTCCCTGAGTGTACAAGCACGAATGGAGTGGTATTGGGAGGCTTCTTGCAGCCTACCCCCCTTTTCTCCACCTTCTATTCTCCCCCCTATCCCCTACACCCGTACCCCTTCTCAATCTCCCCCCTTTCCTCCAACTCCCTTTCTCTCCTTCGTAGCCTGATGTACGAAGGATATTGATTATAACTAGGTAATAATGTATTTGGCTTTTCTAATCATAACTATTGTTTGCAAGATATATCATAGAGTTCTTGGTAAAAGTAATACTTTAATTCAGCAAGTATATAATGAGTTGAGATTAATGCAGTTCGAGAGGTTGGTATCAGAGCCAGGTGAGCGAAGGGTATATAAGCCGCTCGTAACGTAACGGCAAGTAGTGTATTTTCCACCTCCATCTTAAGCTGACCTGCCCTGAGTTTGTTTGTAAAAGAATCACCATGACTTGAATAAGTATCGCCTTGGATTTTTTCTGTGTTTATTGATTGCTTTCACTTACTTTCTTAGAGAGTATTCATATAACTATGTATTATTTTTCTTAAGAGTGTCTTACTATTTCACTTCAATGTTTCTCACTTTGATATTTTTACTAGAAGTAACTTTTGTGTATAATTAATCATGTAAATAAATTATAATTATATTTTACATAATCTTTACATTTTACCTTTATGCTAATATATTATTCTTTTGATTGTTGGGATAAATCTAAGTCAAAGTAACTAAAGATAACTAATTCTGAACGGGTGATGAGAAAGGAATAACTTTGGGTTTTTTAGGCTAAAAGAGCCATTTGATATCAACTGATATTTTATGAACTTGCCACATCTTTTCACCTACCAAAGTTTTAGTGACTACAAAGAGAGTTGCTAGTTTTTGTGGAAGTTTAACATGCCACTTCTTCTTGACTGAAACTGATAGTCATATTTTCCGCATTTTGTGAGGCTAAATAATAAGTCCTCGTTTTGTGGTTTTTAGTGGAATGATTCTCTATGTTATGGGTTCGAACCCCGCACGTAACGTAACATGGTGCCGTGACCAGGATTCCTTTCTTTCCCTCGTTTGGTAGTAATTGAGAACATTAGTGAAACATTAAGTCCCTCACTAGGACATCGCATACTCATCTCATCCATCTCGTTTTGTTCTGTTTATGAGTTGAGAGAGCTGTGTCAGCCTCTACGTTCTTTAATGCCAATTATTCACGTTTCTCACTCATCCCAATTAGTCATACATTTTCTCGTTCATCCATTGTTCATAGTATTCAATCATGGAATTTAAAGTTAGTGAATTTATCGCTGACCCCTCCTTGAGCACCTTGTCTGTGTCGAAGCTCAGAAAAGTAGACTGGATTGCCTTAGCCACAGAGTATGATGCACCTTACAAAACTAGTAATACCAAAGGTGAGATTAGAAGGAGTGTGATTGAGAAATTGGTAAATACCAAAGTTTTGTCTGTGGCAGCCTATCAGTTGTGTGTAGAGGAAGGAGGTAGTGATGCATGGATAAAAGTGGAACTATTAGAGCTGGAGAATGCACAATCTGACAGAGAACAGAGACAGCGTGAAATTGAACATGAACGTGAACAAAGACGGCATGAGCTTGAACAGAAACAGCATAATATTGAACATGAGCGTGAACAAAGACGGCATGAGCTTGAACAAAAACAGTATGAGTTTGAACAAAAACAGCTTGAGCTTGAGGAGAAGCAACGTGAGAGAGTGCATGATGAGCGCATGTTAAAGTTAAAAGCTGAAGAAAACCGGAATCAAAGGGATTCGGTTGCAAGTAGACCATTTTCTGATAAGGGTCATAGTTTGAAATTTGTCCCTAGTTTTGATGAGATTGACCCGGAGAATTTCTTCATCCTTTTTGAGAAGGCAGCCAACCAACTCAAGTGGCCAAATGATCAGTGGGCATTTCTAGCCCAGACTGCTTTCATAGGTAAAGCCAAGCAGGTTTTTACCAATTTCCCCATTGATTCCTTGACCTATGAAACTCTTAAAACCTCAGTCTTAGCAGTATATGATCAGGTTCCTGAAACTCATCGTCAATATTTCAGGGATATGAAGAAAGGTGAAAAGCAAACCTATCTAGAATTTGTAAAGGAAAAAGAGCGAAAGTTTCTGAGTTGGTTGAGAGCCAGTAAAGTGACAACCTTTGAGCAGTTGTACCAGCTAGTTATGCTTGAAGAATTTCTCCGCAAAGTCCCCTTCCCCTTAAAACTTTACCTCCAAGAGAGAGAGATGCAATCTGTAGACAGGGCGGCTATTTTGGCTGAAAATTACAGATTAACTCATGGCGATTCTTATTTCAGGGCAGGACAGAGAGGGCCTGGCAACCGGCCACATTCTGGTGCTGGTCCTCGTGATGGTGGTAGCTTCCACTCTACTGGTGATAGGTCTGATTATGGTGGTGTCTCCCAACCAGTTTCAAGGGTAGCATCTGGGGGCAATGGATCTGATAAAAAGGAATTTTTAAAAACTTCTCTTTCTTCCATTGAACCTCCTGGACCCTTAGTTTGTGCCTACTGTAAGCAACCTGGACATTTTCTTAGATAATGTCCCAAATTAAAATTAAAAGAGAAAACCCGTAAACCAGAGAGTAGTGCTGTCCTAGCCTCTTCCCTTGTACTTAATCCAAATATAGTAGCAGTATCCCCTCCTACTCCAACTGTGTTGACTGCCTGTTCTGACTCTGATGGCTCTCACAACCAGGTTTTCACTAATATACCACCTAGCTGTTCTAACCAGTTCCAACCTTTTCTTTCCACAGGATCAGTTTCCTCTACTGATGCTTCCACTGACTATCCCATTCATATTTTGAGAGACACAGGAGCTTCTCATAGCCTCTTGGTAAGAGCATTGGTGCCCAGTATTGAGGACTGTTTGCTGGGCCAGAGTATACTCATTCAGGGAGTCAGTGGGTGTCTCCTTGTTCCTTTGGCTATGGTGTATCTAAAAACTGAGTTAGCTAGTGGTTACTTTACTGTTGGGATTCAAGATTCACTACCTGTAGAAGGAGTGAACTTTTTTATGGGTAACGATATCGCCGGTGGAAAAGTGATAACAGACCCCGTTGTTACCTCCACTCCCTCCTCTGATAACAACACTAAGCAATTAGAAAATCAGTATCCCAGTTTGTTTCCCTCCTGTGTAGTGACTAGGAGTGGGGCTGGTCACCACAATAAGAAGGACAAAGTTGATCCTGATAGTGTTGACCTAGACACTTCCTCCATATTTCCTGATGTAGATTCAGAGGATATTAGCAAGATTCCCATTGATTCTGAAACTCTCAAAGAGGCTCAGAAGCAGGACCCTGAACTGGCAATATATTTTGATAGGGCTGTGGAAGAGTCAGATAGAGGAAACTATCCTCAATGCTTCTATGTAAGTAATGGTACCCTGATGCGCAAGAATAGACCTCCCAATGTGCCAGCTGATTAGCCCTGGCAAGAAGTGCATCAAGTAGTTGTGCCACATAAGTATAGAGTAGACATCATTTCCATTGCTCATGACCTTAGTGGTGGACATTTGGGTGTCAACAAGACTTATGACAAAATTCTCAATGATTTCTTTTGGCGGAGGATGAAACAATCTGTGAAGTCTTACTGTAAAACTTGTCATGTGTGTCACCTTGCTGGGAAACCCAACCAACCCATCAAGCCTGCACCTTTAAATCCCATCCCTGTAACGGATGAACCGTTCAGTAAAATCATAATTGACTGTGTAGGACTTTCGCCAAGAACCCGTAGTGGGAATGAGTACTTGTTGACTGTCATGTGTTCCATCACTAGGTATCCAGAAGTGTTCCCCTTGAGGCGTATAACATCACAGAATGTAGTAAAGGCGCTTAGTAAATTTTTCACCCGGTATGGAATACCCCGTGTGGTACAGTCTAATTTAGGAGGTAACTTTACCTATCAGCTCTTCAAGCAAACCATGGAAGAGTTGGGAGTACACCAGTACCATTCCACAGCCATTCACCCACAGTCCCAGGGGGCAGTAGAGAGGTTCCATCAGACCCTCAAATCAATGCTCACTAAATATTGTGAAGAGAACAATGCCAACTGGGATGAGGGCATCCATTTTATGTTGTATGCTGTAAGAAGCAGGGTACAAGATTCTCTAGGATTTTCACCATTTTCCCTAGTTTTTGGTCATGAGGTCAGAGGTCCTTTGAAAGTGTTAAAAGATACTTGGATCAATGCTAACTCTAATAAACATCTCACTTATGTGCATCAATTTAAATCTAGACTGAGATCTGCAGTAGAACTAGCTATGAATAATTTAGAGAAGTCTCAAGATAAAATGAAAGTGCAGTATGATAAGACTACAGTTGTTAGAGAATTTTAGCCAGGAGATCTAGTGCTTGCCTTTCTGCCTATACCTAAAAAGCCACTACGAAGCAAGTACCATGGTCCATATGTTGTGCTTAAGAAAACAAGTAAAGTGAATTATGTTTTAAAAACTCCTGATCATAGGAAGTCGGAAAGACTAGTACATGTTAACCTGCTGAAAGCCTATCACTGCAGAGACCCAGATAAGGTATTAAACTTTGAATCTGTAACACATTTTGAAGGTGAACTAGAGGATTTAAAGATCAAGGAGCATAATGACATCCAGTTGCCTCTTGATAACAAATTGCAAAACTCAGACTTCTTGACTAATCCCCATTTAAAATTCCAGCACTTGTTGTCTGACCAAGGTGAAGACTTGGAGTACCTGCTTTCCGAGTTTCCACAGCTGCTTGGTGACGTTCCCCAGCAGTGTCCCCTGGTGGAACATGATGTGGTCCTGACGGATGGGGCCACTCCCATCAAACAACATCCCTACAGCGCTAATCCAGAGAAGCGTGCGGCACTTCAACAGGAAGTGGACTTCCTACTCGCCCATGGATTGGTGGAACGGAGCGACAGCGAGTGGGCCTCTCCATGCCTACTCGTGGACAAACCTGATGGCACATTTAGGATGTGCACGGATTATCGCCGGGTAAACAAACTCACCCGTCAAGACTGCTACCCTCTGCCACGAATCGACGACCTGTTGGACCGTTTGGGAGGAACGAAGTACATCTCCAAGATTGACCTGCTGAAGGGTTACTACCAGATAAAACTATCAGAGAGGGCCAAGAGAGTGTCTGCATTTGTCACCCCGGACGGACTATTGCAATACACCGTCATACCTTTCGGTATGGTGAATGTGCCCGCCACCTTCCAGCGACTGATCCACCGGGTGACAGATGGCCTCTCGGGCGTGCAATCCTACCTCGACGATATTGTGATCTACAGCGAATCCTGGCAGGATCATCTTCACCAGCTACAGAATCTCTTCTCCAACTTGGCCAGGGCGGGACTCACTGTCAACCTTGCCAAGAGTGAGTTCGGCCATGCCAAACTAATCTTTCTGGGTCACGTGGTAGGAGAAGGGGAAGTCAACCCTATTTCTGCCAAAGTCGAAGCCATTTCTACACTGCCTATTCCCCAGGACCGCAAGGCAGTAATGCGCTTCTTGGGTATGGCTGGGTACTATCGGCGGTTTATACCCAACTTCGCTGACCTCTCCACCCCCCTAACAGACTTGATTAGTCCCAAGAGAAAATTTGTGTGGACCCTAGAATGCCAAACTTCATTCACAAAGATTCGTTGCCTATTGGTCAATGCACCTATTCTGAAGTCCCCTCAGTTTCATAAGACGTTCATAATTCAGGTAGATGCTAGTGATGTAGGTGTTGGAGCAGTTTTGTTACAGTACAGTGATGCCGAGATTTTGCATCCAGTTTGATATGCATCTGGTAAACTCAAACCTTATCAGAAACACTACAGCACTATTGAAAAAGAGTGTTTTGCCTTGCTCTTTGCAGTGGATAAGTTTAATGTGTATCTTAGTGGTTCACATTTTCCTGTGAAAGTGTTTACTGATCACATCCCCCTGAAATTCTTGTATAAAATGAAAAACTCGAATCAGCGGTTAATGAGATGGTGCTTGGCATTGCAACCATATAACCTTGAAATTCACCACATAACGGGAAAGAACAATATTATCGCGGACATGTTGTCCCGGAACTGAATGAAAACAATTTTAGTTGTTAGAGCCATTTTGCCAGCAATAATTTGTAAGTTTGTTACTGTGATTTTGGTTTTTGTTTATGGTTTGGTGAATGGTATTAGGTTTAAAATGATTGTATTAGGGTTTAGATTTAGTTTCGCTTCTCTTATAAATCTCTTTGTGAGGGAGGTGTTAGGGATTTCTATTTCATTCAAGTGTCACTGGTTGTAATTGAGGTATTGTGCTTGTTATGGTGGGTACGACCTTTAATTACTTATGATTGAACATCGTATGCAATGTTATGAGCCCGGTAAAATTAATTCGACCTGTAGACAGCTTAGTTTCATATATAAGAATATATTATTGTCCCTGAGTGTACAAGCACGAGTGGAGTGGTATTGGGAGGCTTCTTGCAGCCTACCCCCCTTTTCTCCACATTCCATTCTCCCCCCTATCCCGTACACCCGTATCCCTTCTCAATCTCCCCCCCTTTCCTCCAACTCCCTTTCTCTTCTTCGTTGCCTGACGTACGAAGGATATTGATTATAACTAGGTATTAATGTATTTGGCTTTTCTAATCATAACTATTGCTTACAAGATATATCATAGAGTTCTTGGTAAAAGTAATACTTCAATTCAGCAAGTATATAATGAGTTGAGATTAATGCAGTTCGAGAGGTTGGTATCAGAGCCAGGTGAGCGAAGGGTATATAAGCCGCTCGTAACGTAAAGGCAAGTAGTGTATACTCCACCTCCATCTTAAGCTGACCTGCCCTGAGTTCGTTTGTAAAAGAATCACCATGAGTTGAATAAGTATCGCCTAGGATATTTTCTATGTTTATTGATTGCTTTCACTTACTCTCTTGGAGGGTATTCATATAACTATGTATTATTTTTCTTAAGAGTGTCTTACTATTTCACTTCAATGTTTCTCACTTTGATATTTTCACTAGAAGTAACTTTTGTGTATAATTAATCATGTAAATAAATTATAATTATATTTTACCTAATCTTTACATTTTACCTTTATGCTAATATATTATTCTGTTGATTGTTGGGATAAATCTAAGTCAAAGTAACTAAAGATAACTAATTCTGAACGAGTGATGAGAAAGGAATAACTTTAAGGTTTTTAGGCTAAAACGGCCATTTGATATCAACTGATATTTTATGAACTTGCCACATCTTTTCACCTACCAAGGTTTTAGTGACTACAAAGAGAGTTGCTAGTTTTTGTGGAAGTTTAACATGCCACTTATTCTTGACTGAAACTGATAGTCATATTTTCCGCATTTTGTGAGGCTAAATAATAAGTCCTCATTTTGTGGTTTTTAGTGAAATGTTTCTTTATGTTATGGGTTTGAACCCCGCTCGTAATGTAACAATATTACGACAGACATCAATGGATTTGTTTGACTTTGCTGTTGCGAACCGCCGATACAATGAGAAATTTGGGTGCCAAAGCTTGATATATATATATATATATATATATATATATATATATTGTTATGAGGGGAGGCGGGGCAACCAGATGCTCAAATAGCCTAGCCCACAGCACCGAACTACCCTGCAACAGACACGCTCTTAATATCTGACTCAAACACCAAGACATGCAGGTTCTCTAGGAAAAATGGTTATCTTCCTCTTTGCTCTATTAAAGCAGTAACAAGGAGACACAAAAATATTTATTGTCCCCGAGTCTAGTCCACAGTGCGTGTAGTATGCAAGAGAACTTCTAAGGTTATTCTAAACTGCCCAAATATTACCTAACCATACCACTACTAGACTCCCAGAACAATCTATATCATACCCAATCGCTTAGGAATTGAGAACAATACAGAGCAAAAACCCATGGAAAGTTCAGTGCAATAAACCTCTGTGCCAAGCCTATTATCCCTAGCCTGTCCTAATAATACACTGAGTGGCTCTCTTCAGCACAGCACGGCGGTGGTATTGTAAGGGGCAAACAACTTTAATGACTTAGCCCTTACAACATCATCTGGGGTTAGCTCAATACAAACGAGTGCAAAGGGGACAACCTCACCTAGTAACAGGCTCCACCCCTAGTCCCTGACTGCACCGAATTACTAAAACTAAACAAGGCACAAGGGTTGATATCCTGGAGAAGTTGGAAGCTGGCTGTCACCCAATAAAGGGTTGGATAAGACCCAGTCAAAGGATGCTGTGTGGTGGAAAAAGGCTAAGCCTACCATATCACACACCCAGCAACCTCAGTACTCAAAGGCCTGACAAAAATAGAGATAAACAGTCCAGCCACCCAATCCCACCATGAATAATATGCACATCTAATAATGGTAAAACAATGCAGCAGAATAATGGAAAATAACATGGAAGAATAAAAGGAGAAGCTTATATTCTAGATTGCCAAGGAAAATAAATGCAGTACCTCTAACAAAAGCAGAAAGCTCCTGCATGCAAAATAATAAAGTTATATTTATATAAGTTAGGTTAAATTACTCCCAGACTTGCCATGCTACTATTCAATAAGAAACAAGATCGTAAATGGGGTCAACAAGGGAACTATATGGCAAGCCTGTGAAATCACACACAGCACATGTGCTCAGTTTGGTATCTGTTTCACGAGTGAGGCAGCAACACTCGGCCGGTCTCGAGAAGGAGGAAGGGAGCTCCAAAAATCGCTAGACTCAACAATTATTATAAGCTCCTAGGCTCTCATTAACTATACAAAAGTAATCAAGTAAATATAAGGCATCATTGTGTAAACTTATGATAAACGAAATAATCCCCCAAGGGCTGAACAAAAGAAGTAATTATACTCGTGGCAGCTAAAGAGATAGCTAGCCTCACTACAAGGCCCCTCACATGGTAACCATGACGTCACTGCTGGACACGAGGGATACAAGAGAGATAGAGAGAGAGAGAGAAATCCTGACTCTCTCCCACTATAACAGAGGCTATGTAAATTATTATGACACACATACAACTGAACTGAGGTTTTATAAGTTCAGGGGAATGTGACAATATAATATATATATATATATTACCAGTCTTGCTAAGGCAGCCTCCCAGAAGATGGGTGTGCTCAACCACTTTAGGGGGTTCTTCCCCCTGCACAGCTTCTTACTCTGTACAGGGGTATAGTGCGTCCTTGTATTGAGTATTGTTCACATGCGTGGGGGGGTTCCTCTCACACCGCTCTCTTAGACAAAGTTGAAAGGAAGGCCTTTCGTATCATTAACTCCCGTCCACTCACCAACTCTCTGCAAACTCTCTCACTCCGCCGCAATGTTGCATCTCTCTCGCTATTCTATCGCTACTATAATAATCAGTGTTCCTCAGAGCTTTCCAAGTGTATACCACCTCCTTTATATAGGGCACGTGGTACCCGTCTTGCAACTCAGTCCCACCCCTGCTCTGTGCAGCTCTCCAACCCGAGAGTGAAACGTTACTCTGTCTTTCTTCTACTCAACAGCTGAGCTCTGGAACTCTCCCAGAATCAGTCTTTCCCTCTTCCTATGACTTAAATTGCTTCAAACTCTGTGTGTCCAGGCATTTTGCATTGAACATTCCTTGATTTTGACCCTGTCACTCTTTCAACTATGGGGGAGGCACTCGCTATAGGCAGTTCTGCCTTTTGCCTCCCTCAATCACATAGAAAAAATTATATATATATTGATTTGAGAAGGATATGAACACCTAAAGCAAGTGTCACACTATGCCGAATTAAGTGCGGACGCTCCACGATTTATGGAGTCACGATATAAGGGGGAGACCACTGTCGAGTAACGTGGGTGATCGAGGGACGGGATGCCTACGCCAGGCACTATGGATGGGCACGCCGCCTAACGGCAACTGGAAGGGGTCGAGCTGCAACCATGCAAGACCTAAGGGAGATAAATGACGCCACCGGGGCGGCGTCATGCGCCGTAGCGCGCAAACTGGTTGGCGACAATGCTCCTGACGAGCGGCGAATATAGGAGGTAGGGCGGCGCCAATAGATACTATGGCGGCGATGAAGAGCCACCCTGTCACACTTGACCCCGACCGAGGCAAACCGGTCCGTCGGAGGCGACGTTTATGTGTGCGTCATGGGAGGGCGGGGGGGGGAGTTGGGGGAGGTTAATCAACTTCAGGTCTAGCGAGGAAACTAAAAACAAAATAAAAAGATCCATAAATGAGCAAATAATTACGCCCATCTCTCCCCCCTTAATTAAGTTTTTTTTTGAGTAATTGGTAAAACAAGGCCAAACAAGGTCGCTGTCTGACGGCGACCTACCTTATAGCGGCGTCTGACGCAGACAGGTCACGCCCATGTACCGTCTGACGCCTACTGGACGCCGCCCGACGCCTCCCGTCCCCTTCCCATCCATTTACTAGCAGCCGACTCAGCTCATGAGAGTTGTGCGTGTCAAACTTTTCCTGAGGCCCCTGATGACCTCTCCCGACGTCTCTCTTGAGTTGGCGCCCACCCACGTCGCGCGGCAATGTAGGCAAAGACCTCGTTACGACCCTTAAGTCGTGGAGCGTCGGCACTTAGTTCGGCATAGTGTGACACTTGCTTAAGAGACGGAATGTACTTTAGACACAGCAGGAATTCTATTAAAGCGAAAAATATGTTGGAACACATCATAGGACAATGGTGGCACATTATCATCAGTGAGAGTGTGTGATGCCTGGTCTCTGATTATTAGAGTCGTGTTTGTGATGGAATGACTTACTAAGTCCATATATTGTGTAGCTGAAACATATGTTCACAAATAACCCAATAAGACATTTGCATAGTTAATACTTCTCCATTAGTATAAGGTAGGGTTCCTTTATGCTAATAATTGGATGTCTATAATTCGATTGCCACTATTTATCATTATCATCACCTAAAAATATTTATGGTTTCAGTATTCTCTCTTTGCCATACCCTTTTCAAAATTCTTTGCAAACAGTTTTGAATTAAAACCAAATCACTAACACCTTGCCGAAGAAATCATTTACACAGATGTATTTTTCCTAGGAAACATATGACCCTCAATCAACAATCTACTTGAAATGTATCACAGCTAATGAATGAATCAGCTTATCAGGTTCATTTAACCGAAATGCTCATTAACCAATTAATGTCTAAAGGAATCTCTCGCCGTTCGAGAGGATTACGTTAACTGTCACTCGGTTTATATATATTCTACCCACCGACATATAATATACAAAATATGTTGACCCAATTTATATTTCTAAGAATCCTACCTTTAGCTAAAATACCCATCAAATGGAATTTACATTTGAATACATTTATTTTTCTGACAAAGAACGCATTATAACTGGGATATACCAGACTACTCCTATTAAAAGATGTATTATTTAACAAATCAGTTAGTAAAATATTGAATACAATATATGACACAAATACAGAATATTTATATATCAATCTACTTATTACTAGATGCCTTGATCCCTGAGGGGGTTACCACGAAGGAAACGCCATCATGCTCCTCTGTCATCCAGCAGCCAGTCCCAGCTCCTCTTCTCTCACCCAACACTACTATAAATGATTATACCTCGGAAATTGTACATCTCCATCTCACTCTCAATCTGCCTTTACCTGTCTGCCCTTGCAACTCACACTCAATCATACACTCTTTTATATATTCGTTCACTATCTGTATTCTCAACATGACCAAACAACTTCAAGGTGTGTTTAATGTGTCTGGCTACATCACTAGGTTACTGCACTCGCATTCTCAAGCAAAAAGTAACTCGTCTCCAAATATTTCACATTTGATACATGTCTCTCTAACAATTCTCCAAAACACCGCCGAAACAATGCCAAACATACTGGGGCACTCCTCACCTGACCCCCTCATACGCACTAGCGAGGGGACGATAATTATGCTCATAACAAATAGAAAATTATGACAAATTCGAACAAACGCTCACCCTGATATCCTGTAATCACACATTTCGCCTTCAACACAGCCTGTGTCCTTCTTGATAAACTCTCACACAGTCTAAGGAAGAAGTGGATATCCATTTCTTAATTTATCACATTAACTCCCCTCTGGAAGATGTGGAATAGACATCACATACACCATCCT
The DNA here is from genome assembly GCA_032716605.1 of Paralithodes platypus. Classification (NCBI taxonomy): domain Eukaryota; kingdom Metazoa; phylum Arthropoda; class Malacostraca; order Decapoda; family Lithodidae; genus Paralithodes; species Paralithodes platypus. The sequence goes on from CM064535.1 coordinate 7,532,669, forward strand.
TACCTTCGATTAAATTTCCTTCCGAGCGTTGTCTATGCGGTTTAAGTCTGGACTATTACCGGGCCATGTAATGACATTAACTTTGTTATGAATTACTAATACTTTCACTTTCTTGTCATACAAATAGTTGTCCCACGAATGCAGTAAGTGTATAGCATGTGATTATGTATAACTTTTATTGTCCTTTCATGGTGATATTGTTGGGCAAGAAGTATAAGCTCCTCATGCCAAGATTACCGCAAAAACAACCTTTAAATCATAGGAAATGCACCATGTTTCACAGTCTTAATTGTATATCTGTGGTCGTACCGATTCCGCTTGAGACACGAAGCCTGACACTAATCAGTGGGATGTTATGACACGAGCATTGGTTTTGTCAGACCACAAACATTATTTCAGTCAACTTCACTCTAATCCTTGTGTTCCTTCGCAAATGTTGTGCAGCATTTGATATGTGACTGACAGGAGTGTGGGGTTTGTACCGTGGGAATTAAGTTTTTTTTTGCCGAGATATGTTGTCTGGTAAGAAGAAAATTACCATTTAGATGGTGTTGACCAATCCCTGCACGGCTTGCTTTGATTTGCGTTCTCAAGAAATATTGGCTGGTGACCTGTGATTTTCCTGGTGATCTTTTTTATCATGTTATCGTTGAAACGGTAGCCCCTGATTGGTTCTCGCCGTTATTACCTCAATAATTAAAAGCCACTTAAAAGGGATGCTACTAATAATACTGATAATATTCATAAAACATATACTTCATGCATTGCTGATCCATTCATTGTTTTATGAAATACGAATCATCTATTACCTGGCTGTACTTTGTAAGAGCCTTTTTTAATGTAATGATATATGGGTAGGGTATCAAAATAATATAATGAAATGAAGGCAAGTGGTTTAAATGCATCACAACACACCTACTTTATATTCGTGTGATACCATGATTCGGACGGCGGAAGGGAAGGAGGAAAGGTGGGTTGGAAGGTAGGAGGTGGAGTGAGGGAGGGGAGGAGGGTGAGGCATTGCCAAAATACAGTTAACTGGGATCTACAGGAACAGAATATGTGCAGTACATTGTAAAGTACCCTCTTCAGGTTCTACAGACTTGATTTTAAAAGTACTCAAGTATGTATGTGTACACAGTTATGAAATGGAGTATCTAATGTTTGCATTATTTATGTAGCGCAATTACTCAGTTCAAATATAATGTAAAAGTGATGTGCTATACTTGCAATAATAAGGGACTGGAGTTCTCGAAAAGGGGGTCCAGTCTTGACTCTATTCTTGGTTTACAGTGTGATGGGCTAATAATCAAACAGAGTTGATAGCCTCTGAAGTTTTATTATAACTACCTGTAGCATGCAATAACATAATATATAATGACCCTGACATAGGCCTACCTAAATCATTATGTTATCTTAGAAAATACGTACTGATGTAATAGTAGGGGTGGTATTCTTTGTTATAATCTCAGGTTGGATATCTGTGTTTTTGTTTCTTTTCTGTAATGTATTATATATATGAGTAAACTTTGTAATGCTCTTTGCCTAAAATAGACACACCAATCAAGGATATTTAATACCTATGCAGTATATATATTGTTACTATCAAAATTAACATATTTAGTTTGCAATATTTTGGAAAGTCTCTCTCTCTTAGTTAAAATAGGACTTCAGAGGCTATCAAATCTTCTGGATTATTAAGCCAGCACATTAAGTCAAGAATAGTGTCAGGACTGGAGCCGCCTTTCGAGAACTCCAGTCTCGTCTCGTCTCGTCTCTCTCTCTCTCTCTCTCTCTATATATATATATATATATATATATATATATATATATATATATATATATATATCTCTCTCTCTCTCTCTCCATTATATTCTTGTCACACTCCATTATATTTCTCTCTCCCCCATCTCTCCTCTCTTATCGAGCGGGTCTTGCACTCACCATGTGTCTTTGCCGTGCTATTGGCTAACGCAAGTTCAAGTGTAAGGGAAGTTGTAGGTCTTTCTTTTCCCTCATTATTAGCCCCATTAGTTAGGACATTTTTAGACGTTCACCTCACTACCTTGACGATTTTAATACCTTTCGCTCCATAATTTGTTTTGTTTTTGTTTTCAATATTAAGAACTTTCGTGCAATGTAGGTGTCAATTTTGTCCTGGCGAACGGTAGCGAACCTGACATTTTGAGAGGAACAGGCCTTCGGCCGGGCCATTTTTCTACCGACAAATTAACAAACTTATCTTGAAGGGGGGTCTTGTTTTCGTATGTGTTTTTAAGTTTGATGTCGTTTTCTATTACTGTCGGTGTACATACATTAACATTATATTTCGTGAACAGAATTATAAACATATGAGTTTGTTTTTTCCGGACAACATTGACATTCTACGACCTGACTTGACTCCATCTGTCCGTCTTGGTGGTGTAATGGTTAAGATGTCTAAAAATCTGTGTGTGATAACCCGCGTTCGAATCCTGGTGGATCACATATATGCTTTCATTAATTTCATTGGAGGTGTTTGATGTTGTGGTGAAATTAATACAAAATAGATATATAAAGCTCATGTGCCATCCTCTGTTTGATAACCCATAATGTTAGCAACTAACTATTCAATAAAGAGCCTATTGTTTTTGCAGTTCTACAAGATGCTGAACCGTTCTGAAAATACCCTTCTATATCGTCGTACCTCGCACCATAGATAAACGTAAGGCCTCGTAAGAGTTGCAAGTTACTGGAGATGTTACAGTCCCAAAGTTGGAGACATACAATACAAAAATAAACAAAACCACTAGTAGGTCACGAGTAGGGTGAGTTTAACCCGTTCGGTACCAGTTCCGTCCCTTTCCTTATATACTGGCTATTAATTGACGATTGTATTCAGTTTAAGAAGGGCCTCCAGCAATTAACAGGCTTCGAACTATCTTAGTTAACCCTTTTTACTCCCACAAATCCTTCTTAAGAAAAATAAATTCATCTAAACATACCTAAAATACAATGATAAAGACATCACCGGTACATAATGGGCTAACAAGACAAGAGGCTGTGTGGACCAGATCTTCTACAGATATGCTATGGAGAAATCTCTGGAAAGAGAAGGAAGTTGTTTGCTGCCTTCACGGGTTTGGAGTGTAGAAAGACAAGGTAAGTGATAAGTGCTGAGAATATACTTAATAAATGGTAAAGTTCTGAAAGCGATGAAGAGCATGTAAATACTGATAACAAAGATATATACAAATAGTGTGTCTTGTTATTATCATTTTACAATTATTGTACATTATTAATTAGTGCACTTGAACTGTTCGTTCTTTTCATACAACAACCTTACGGCCATTCGAGAGAGAGAGAGAGGGACATTACCAATCTTGATATGATTTATAGTTTGATGTTTTTTCCACTTTACCCATATTACTAAATTGGCATACTATAATTAACATTATTATAATATGACTTGAAAAAGAAACATAAACTCCAAAAGTTTTCCAATTTTAATATTTTTCGTCTAGGCTATTTCTTTTTCAATATTAAGACCTTTCGTGCCAATTAGGTGTCGATTGTCTCCTCGCTAGCGATAGCGAGCCTGTATTTTAGGAGAAGTCGGCCTTTAGCCGGGACATTTTTCTACCAAAAATTTACTAATTTATCTGGAAGGGGGTCTTTGGGATGGTGATGCTTTAGGCTTGATACAGGTCTAGGGAGCAAACTAAAACTAATATAAATACCGGTAATAATATACATATAAACTAATATAAATAACGGTAATAATATACATATAAACTAATATAAATACCGGTAATAATATACATATAAACTAATATAAATACCGGTAATAATATACATATAAACTAATATAAATACCGGTAATAATATACATATAAACTAATATAAATACCGGTAATAATATACATATAAAATATAAATACC
>CM064535.1:7536689-7645677 GCA_032716605.1 Paralithodes platypus
GGCTACCCGTGAGTTAATCTACCCAGGATCATATACCCTTGAACGACCATCTGCAACCACGTTGTCACAACCGGCAATATGTCGTATGTCCAGGTTATATACCAGTTACCTTAGTGACCACCTGGTCAGCCTCATATTCCGATTGTGAAACTGGTCCAAGAACTTGAGAGGGTGATGATCTGGGTAAACTACAATGACCGGACCATAGGCTGGAACATAGACCTCGAAATGCCCCAGCGCAAGCACAACCACCAGCAGCTCCTCCTCGACAACAGAGCAGCTCCCCTGGGCTGATTTGTACTTCTCCGAGCAGAAACTAACAGGATGCTCCAACCCATCATCATCCTTTTCCACAAGGACGGCACCAGCCCCCACACCACTAGCCTCCATTGCTAGTTGGAAAGGTAGGCTAAAGTCAGGGGCCCTGAGGATCGGGTGAGTGCACAACAGGCGTTTTACTTCTCTAAACACCTTCTCACACTCAGGCGCCCATTTGAACTTCTTATCCTTCCAGTTATCCTCCACCTGAGCTTGACTGTCCCGCTCTCCTTCTCCACCTTGACTGCTAAACGTCATCACAGGCACAGTGAGAGGCTCAGGGGGGTGCCTCCCATACTCCTTCACGAGATTAACATGACATAACTGATTGCGCTTCTGTCTGTCTATAGTGGCTACCAAGTAATCCAGGTCTGATAGCTCCTCAACCACCCTATAAGGACCAGCATACTTCGCGGATAAGGGGTGACCTACAAGGGGCAGTAGAATCAACACCTCCTGACCCACGTGAAACTCCCTGAGTTCAACCTTGAGGTCGTACCTGTCCTTCCTGAGGGCCTGAGAGCTAGTCAAATTACGGCCAGCCAACTCCAGACTGCGCAACATCCGTTCTCGACTGTTTAGGACACACTTGAGCATAGAACAAGGTTTTTCTGCACCCTCCCATACTTCTTCAACCATATGAAGAGGCCCTCTGACACGGTGTCCAAAGACGAGCTCATTAGGGCTGAATCCCAAACTCTCCCCAGGTACCTCCCGCACAGCAAACAAAACACATGGCAGGCCAAGATCCCAATCCTTCCCACTCTCAAAGAAACAACAACGAAGCACAGATTTCAAGGCTGAGTGCCATCGCTCTAACACACCCTGGCTCTCCGGATGATACGCAGATGACACAACCCCAACAATCCCATGCTGCGGCATTGCTTGAACAAAGAGGCTAAAAGTGAAGTTGGGTCCCTGGACTGACTGAATCCCCTGCAGGTAACCATACCGGGAAAAATACACTTGCAAGCTTCGGACCACCGTCTTCGCCGACCCATTTCTCATAGGGTACGCGTCAGGGTACCTTGTTGCTACATCTCCCGACTGTGCATCACTGTCCTCCTTCAACTCTTTCGTCTTTTTAAGCCCATCCTCTGCCCCTTCAGGAACAGTTACTGGGTCTTCTCCAGACTCGAAATGTGGTCCTAATAATGAGTCCCCGAGAAGGACCGTTGACACTAAACTCTCAACCGCATCAACTTTCAACCCCTTCTCGGTACCCTTCCTCCGCTGATCTAAAGACTGTTGACCAGAATGTGACTCCCTGGATGCAAGGGAACGAGTGACAACACACGCCATAGGTTGCCCCCTACACTTCTCAACCCATTCCTGCTCCTCCCCACTCACGTCGGCCGGCTTCTCGGCAACGACCAAGGGTGGAGCCTCAGAAGTAGACCCCGCAAAGTCGTTGCCGAGAAGGAGGTCGACGCCCCCAACAGGTAACTTCTCCACAATTCCAACATCCAGGTCACGAGTCACACCATCAACTTCCATCTTCATTCTTACAAGCGGGTATGACCTTGTCGCATTAACTCCCTGAACCACAACCACCCGCGCCGTATTGACAGGTTACCAGTGAAATTTCTCAAACAGTTTTTGCGATGCCCCAGTGTCACGCAAAATTCTCACCTCATGTCTTCTACCCCCCCACTCCACACAACCGAGTCCCCTGTGGTCACTAAAGGCATCACGGACAGGGAATAAGCCTTCCGGATCCTTCTGCACTGGCAGTGTATTTACCTCGGAAGAATTGCCTCTAACAAACTCCGATGTCCTCTTGAACACTCCAATGCCGTGAGCAAAAGACACGGATGCCGGAGGAGGTCGACTAGGGCACTCATTTGCTTTATGACCCTCCTTGTGGCACCTAAAACACATAAATTTCGGTTTCGGCTTATACTGTGATGTAGAAGGCCCCTGACTTTTCTTATACGGCGTGGCGTTAGGTTTGGATTCAGTTTTAGTTTCATTGCTCTTTTGTTTAAATGTGTCATTGCTACGGGGAGGGGGAGGATAACGGTCCCTAGCACTTGCATCGTACTTCTGTGAGGACCCGCAACCCCGAATCAACGACAGCCGTAGATCAGCCATTTCTGTGCTTCTACTAGAGTTCTTGGGTTTTTCTCCTTTAAGTTCAAAGTTAGATCACCGCCCGTGCTCTTAAAGAACTGCTCCAACATCATCAACTGCTTAACTCCATCAAACGTTGTTACCTTCTCAGATCGGAGCCAGTTCCCCATAGCATCGGACAAGTCCCGGGCGTGTTCCAAAAAAGGTGCTATCTCTTCCCTTAGTTACACCCCGGAACTTCAAACGGTACGTTTCTGGTTGCAGTTCGTAAGCCCTCAGGACAGCCTCCTTGAGATCCTCATACACAATACATGACTCCAAAGGTAACGCATCGTAGGCTTTAAGACCCTTGCCTATTAATCTAGAGGATACAAGTGCTGCCCATTTATTCTCTGGCCACTGGTGTTCCTGGCACTTCTTCTCAAAGCGTGCGAAAAATTCTGTTACACCACTCTCATCAAACACCGGAACCAGTTTCAATAAGTGCGAGAGATTGATCATGAACACGGTTACCAGCCCCAAGTCGCTGTCCCGTTGCCTCTAATCGCGACTTATCTACGTCCATGTCGGCACAGTACCTAGTCGACTCTAAATCCGCTGGGATTTTTGCTAGCTCTATGTGCTGCTGATGCTGAAGCTGAAGCTCACATACCCTGATAGCCTTTCTCTCTTCGATCTTAGCTAATTCGAGCTGAAGCATTAATTCTGGAGATAACCCTTGAGGAGGTGAAGGTGCTACAATGTTTGAAATTACCGGTGGTCCCCCCAGGGGCAACCCACCCTGCCAATCACCACCCAACTGCGGAAGCGTACCCGGGGTCGGCAAACTACTGGGATGGCTGGGAGTCGAGTGTAGGGGAAGCATGGCCGAAGGGCTCGGAGCACTCAACCCATCTCGCTCACCAGTCACCCTGCCCAGTACACACGTTATCAAGTTATCCCTGGTCATGCTGCTAGTAACCGCATGACCGATAGCTGTGGCCAGGCATTGAAGACCGTACCGATTCACACCCTCCAACCGCTCGACAGTAACAGGCCATTGCAAAAATATCCTAGCATCCTCCTCACAGTTCACCTGATTAACCATTTCATCATGCTGCTGTTCCTCCATTTCGACATGACGTACTGTGTCTCCATTCTCCTCTGATCCGGTATAAGACATGATGCTCACAAAAATGTCTCACCACAATATTCAGCAAAGAAGCACCCCAAACTCTTATACCTCAATATACACACACAAATTCTCGGAAATACTCAAGGGCTATACTATGTTGCAAAAAACAAATATTCTTGCTGATCTTGCAAAATATTCCCCAAAACAACAAATGTTCCCTGCTTAATAAATGTAGGTTCACCAAATCCTAGGTAAGGTCGCCATTTGTTACGACTGAGGTTTAAATATATCAGGGCTCTTATTCATTGGACTAGTAATAGCATAAATGCTACAGCGGAAAGCGCTAGATCCAACCTCTGATGTATATTCCCAGTGAACAAAGAACACAAATACTCTACAGAGTTCTATATGCAATAATAGGCTATCAAACTCTCAATAAATGTGCGTCTACTCTAGGCTTAATGTTATGTGAAAACAGCCTATTACTACCTATAACCGAAGGTGCTTGGTTATGGTATGCAAAGTAAGGTGGTAAGAGAAGTTACAGCTTACGTTACTTTAATCAATAAATGTCAGGCACTCCTGCATGAAAGAAAGTGCACTAAAGTCCTTCAACACTAACAAGGAATCTTCTTTAAATGTTAGATGCTATAAAGATGCTAGTATCGGAAATGGAACCCAAAAAGGCAGGCAGCGGAACAATGCTCGTGCAGGCTATGCACACAAAAAGCCAGAATATATAATGCCGTCGGAGCCAAGAATATCCTAAACACTACAACAATAATAATCGCCACGACAATGCAGTATTCCTATCAACAAAAAGAGCCTAAGTCGTTTGTGTCTCCATACATCAAACTAGGCTGCGAAATGCTTGTGTAATCATAAATGGGTATGCATAAAAAGAGTAATTAGGTTAATATACTTAATGTCTACGGTGACTGATAAAGTCTAGCTAGAGTCAATGATACGAGATACTGGTGCGCATGACATGCCGCATAGCCTAGTGCAAATCTCAAGTCTGTGCGTCAAATATTACGTTATAGGGAAGGGTAGCTCTCTTGAGAAACCTTAATACCGAAGTATTAAGCGTTCTCCTGGCGTACCTCAAAGACAAACAACGAGCTTAGAACAGTGCAGAATGGTATAGGCAAAAAGCCCTCATTCGTGCATGCTCTACTCTCAATGGCACACAGACTAGAATTTACTCAATCAACTCAAGTTCTCAGGTATGTCGTGCAGCTTTTTCCTAAAGCCAGCATTCATAGGAAACATTACCTTATAATATCAGACCCCTAGTCTAGCATTATCTAATCCAGCAGAACACTGATAATTATAGGAAGCGGTACTAAACAATATGAATGCCAACCAATGCTTCGTGATCAACTTATCTTAACAACTAACATACATGGGTTATATCAGACCTTAACGCACAATACAACTAGCCAGCATGAAGCTGATTTTGCAGAGTTAACCAGAGGGGATATAGTATTAATAAAAGGTGGTGAAAGATATGGAAAAAGAGAGAGATAGGCAGAGGAAAAGATTCTCAGGTGTAGAGCGGGGGACAGATATCAAAGAGATAAGAGGGATATATTCTAGAAACCAGATCTGAGTGAGAAAGTGGCGAGGATCTGTATATATACTCGCACTAGCTCGAGCCGTGTGGGAAAAAAGCGGTAACAAGTTCTCTAGCCACTAGCAAAGAAGCTAGCAACATGGTAAGGACCTCCCTCAACCAACCCCCACGAGGCAGCCAGCCGTGACGTCATCGAGCGGGGCAAAAACACTGCGCGCCCCCCTTTCACTCTGTTCTACTCTCTCTCTCTCTCCCAGATCCCATCATTACTAGTTAATGATAAAACATATACTTTACAATTAAATATAGAAAGCCTTGACATGGGTGAAAACAAAGAGCCTTTCTGGACTGCCCATTACACAAGCTTTCATATGAAATAAAGCACACTCTAATACATAAACTGTAGCCCCATCCACTGCCCTGGCGATCCTAGCGAGTCACTGTAGGACAAGCCATGCGGTTCTAACAGAGTGGTTAACGTCACACCCCCCCCAAGATTTTTCTCAGAGGCCCCAAGGCTCACAAAAATCTAATGGTAGGAACCCCTGCTATATCTCTACTTCCCATCACCCAGCGGCAGTAAAATATCTGGCACAGTTCCTCAACAAAACATTTTACAAAATTATAACCCTCCCCAACACAATAGGTTAAATTATATGTAGTTATGCTCCTCAAGAGCGAGCTTCTCTAGCCCAGCATTCTGAGAGGAGTGCCACTCAGAATTACTGCTATAACATACTGAAAAAATTCAACTATCAAAGAAAGAGTTTTTATTTAATTTTTATGTTTTTAATTTGTTTATTCCGGCTGCACTATAGGGGCAAGCCTAGTTTTTTCTTCTATACCAAACGCTCAACTCCTGCTTTACGACCCAATACGCTGGGCTACAACCGCGAGCCAACAAGCACCAAGCGCAAAATACTATTCAAACTAAAGCAGGAGGCTACCCGTGAGTTAATCTACCCAGGATCATATACCCTTGAACGACCATCTGCAACCACGTTGTCACAACCGGCAATATGTCGTATGTCCAGGTTATATACCAGTAACCTTAGTGACCACCTGGTCAGCCTCATATTCCGATTGTGAAACTGGTCCAAGAACTTGAGAGGGTGATGATCTGGGTAAACTACAATGACCGGACCATAGGCTGGAACATAGACCTCGAAATGCCCCAGCGCAAGCACAACCGCCAGCAGCTCCTCCTCGACAACAGAGCAGCTCCCCTGGGCCGAATTGTACTTCTCCGAGCAGAAACTAACAGGATGCTCCAACCCATCATCATAATTTTCCACAAGGACGGCACCAGCCCCCACACCACTAGCCTCCATTGCTAGTTGGAAAGGTAGGCTAAAGTCAGGGGCCCTGAGGATCGGGCGAGTACACAACAGGCGTTTTACTTCTCTAAACACCTTCTCACACTCAGGCACCCATTTGAACTTCTTATCCTTCCAGTTATCCTCCACCTGAGCTTGACTGTCCCGCTCTCCTTCTCCACCTTGACTGCTAAACGTCATCACAGGCACAGTGAGAGGCTCAGGGGGGTGCCTCCCATACTCCTTCACGAGATTAACATGACATAACTGATTGAGCTTCCGTCTGTCTGGAGTGGCTACCAAGTAATCCAGGTCTGATAGCTCCTCAACCACCCTATAAGGACCAGCATACTTCGCGGATAAGGGGTGACCTACAAGGAACAGTAGAGTCAACACCTCCTGACCCACGTGAAACTCCCTGAGTTCAACCTGGAGGTCGTACCTGTCCTTCCTGAGGGCCTGAGAGCTAGTCAAATTACGGCCAGCCAACTCCAGACTGCGCAACATCCGTTCTCGACTGTTGAGGACACACTTGAGCATAGAACAAGGTTTTTCTGCACCCTCCCATACTTCTTCAACCATATGGAGAGGCCCTCTGACACGGTGTCCAAAGACGAGCTCATTAGGGCGAATCCCAAACTCTCCCCAGGTACCTCCCGCACAGCAAACAAAACACATGGCAGGCCAAGATCCCAATCCTTCCCACTCTCAAAGCAACAACAACGAAGCACAGATTTCAAGGCTGAGTGCCATCGCTCTAACACACCCTGGCTCTCCGGATGATACGCAGATGACACAACCCCAACAATCCCATGCTGCGGCATTGCTTGAACAAAGAGGCTAGAAGTGAAGTTGGGTCCCTGGACTGACTGAATCCCCTGCGGGTAACCATACCGGGAGAAATACACTAGGAAGCTTCGGACCACCGTCTTCGCCGACCCATTTCTCATAGGGTACGCGTCAGGGTACCTTGTTGCTACATCTCCCGACTGTGCATCACTGTCCTCCTTCAACTCTTTCGTCTTTTTAAGCCCATCCTCTGCCCCTTCAGGAACAGTTACTGGGTCTTCTCCAGACTCGAAATGTGGTCCTAATAATGAGTCCCCGAGGAGGACCGTTGACACTAAACTCTCAACCGCATCAACTTTCAACCCCTTCTCGGTACCCTTCCTCCGCTGATCTAAAGACTGTTGACCAGAATGTGACTCCCTGGATGCAAGGGAACGGGTGACAACACACGCCATAGGTTGCCCCCTACACTTCTCAACCCATTCCTGCTCTTCCCCACTCACGTCGGCCGGCTTCTCGGCAATGACCAAGGGTGGAGCCTCAGAAGTAGGCCCCGCAAAGTCGTTGCCGAGAAGGAGGTCGACGCCCCCAACAGGTAACTTCTCCACAATTCCTACATCCAGGTCACGAGTCACACCATCAACTTCCATCTTCATTCTTACAAGCGGGTATGACCTTGTCGCATTAACTCCCTGAACCACAACCACCCGCGCCGTATTGACAGGTTTACCAGTGAAATTTCTCAACAGTGTTTGCGATGCCCCAGTGTCACGCAAAATTCTCACCTCATGTCTTCTACCCCCCACTCCACACAACCGAGTCCCCTGTGGTCACTAAAGGCATCACGGACAGGGAATAAGCCTTCCGGATCCTTCTGCACTGGCAGTGTATTTACCTCGGAAGAATTGCCTCTAACAAACTCCGGTGTCCTCTTGAACACTCCAATGCCGTGAGCAAAAGACACGGATGCCGGAGGAGGTCGACTAGGGCACTCATTTGCTTTATGACCCTCCTTGTGGCACGTAAAACACATAAATTTCGGTTTCGGCTTATACTGTGAAGTAGAAGGCCCCTGACTTTTCTTATACGGCGTGGCGTTAGGTGTGGATTCAGTTTTAGTTTCATTGCTCTTTTGTTTAAATGTGTCATTGCTACGGGGAGGGGGAGGATAACGGTCCCTAGCACTTGCATCGTACTTCTGTGAGGACCCGCAACCCCGAATCAACGACAGCCGTAGATCAGCCATTTCTGGTGCTTCTACTAGAGTTCTTGGGTTTTTCTCCTTTAAGTTCAAAGTTAGATCACCGCCCGTGCTCTTAAAGAACTGCTCCAACATCATCAACTGCTTAACTCCATCAAACGTTGTTACCTTCTCAGATCGGAGCCAGTTCCCCATAGCATCGGACAAGTCCCGGGCGTGTTCCAAAAAGGTGCTATCTCTTCCCTTAGTTACACCCCGGAACTTCAAACGGTACGTTTCTGGTTGCAGTTCGTAAGCCCTCAGGACAGCCTCCTTGAGATCCTCATACACAATACATGACTCCAAAGGTAACGCATCGTAGGCTTTAAGACCCTTGCCTATTAATCTAGAGGATACAAGTGCTGCCCATTTATTCTCTGGCCACTGGTGTTCCTGGCACTTCTTCTCAAAGCGTGCGAACAATTCTGTTACACCACTCTCATCAAACACCGGAACCAGTTTCAATAAGTGCGAGAGAGATTGATCATGAACACGGTTACCATCCCCAAGTCGCTGTCCCGTTGCCTCTACTCGCGACTTCTCTACGTCCATGTCGGCACAGTACCTAGTCGACTCTAAATCCGCTTGGATTTTTGCTAGCTCTATGTGCTGCTGATGCTGAAGCTGAAGCTCACATACCCTGATAGCCTTTCTCTCTTCGATCTTAGCTAATTCGAGCTGAAGCATTAATTCTGGAGATAACCCTTGAGGAGGTGAAGGTGCTACAATGTTTGAAATTACCGGTGGTCCCCCCAGGGGCAACCCACCCTGCCAATCACCACCCAACTGCGGAAGCGTACCCGGGGTCGGCAAACTACTGGGATGGCTGGGAGTCGAGTGTAGGGGAAGCATGGCCGAAGGGCTCTGAGCACTCAACCCATCTCGCTCACCAGTCACCCTGCCCAGTACACACGTTATCAAGTTATCCCTGGTCATGCTGCTAGTAACCGCATGACCGATAGCTGTGGCCAGGCATTGAAGACCGTACCGATTCACACCCTCCAACCGCTCGACAGTAACAGGCCATTGCAAAAATATCCTAGCATCCTCCTCACAGTTCACCTGATTAACCATTTCATCATGCTGCTGTTCCTCCATTTCGACATGACGTACTGTGTCTCAATTCTCCTCTGATCCGGTATAAGACATGATGCTCACAAAAATGTCTCACCACAATATTCAGAAAAGAAGCACCCCAAACTCTTATACCTCAATATACACACACAAATTCTCGGAAATACTCAAGGGCTATACTATGTTGCAAACAAAAAATATTCTTGCTGATCCCCGCAAAATATTCCCCAAAACAACAAATGTTCCCTGCTTAATAAATGTAGGTTCACCAAATCCTAGGTAAGGTCGCCATTTGTTACGACTGAGGTTTAAATATATCAGGGCTCTTATTCATTGGACTAGTAATGGCATAAATGCTACAACGGAAAGCGCTAGATCCAACCTCTGATGTATATTCCCAGTGAACAAAGAACACAAATACTCTACAGAGTTCTATATGCAATAATAGGCTATCAAACTCTCAATAAATGTGCGTCTACTCTAGGCTTAATGGTATGTGAAAACAGCCTATTACTACCTATAACCGAAGGTGCTTGGTTATGGTATGCAAAGTAAGGTGGTAAGAGAAGTTACAGCTTACGTTACTTTAATCAATAAATGTCAGGCACTCCTGCATGAAAGAAAGTGCACTAAAGTCCTTCAACACTAACAAGGAATCTTCTTTAAATGTTAGATGCTATAAAGATGCTAGTATCGGAAATGGAACCCAAAAAGGCAGGCAGCGGAACAATGCTCGTGCAGGCTATGCACACAAAAAGGCAGAATGTATAATGCCGTCGGAGCCAAGAATATCCTAAACACTACAACAATAATAATCGCCACGACAATGCAGTATTCCTATCAACAAAAAGAGCCTAAGTCGTTTGTGTCTCCATACATCAAACTAGGCTGCGAAATGCTTGTGTAATCATAAATGGGTATGCATAAAAAGAGTAATTAGGTTAATATACTTAATGTCTACGGTGACTGATAAAGTCTAGCTAGAGTCAATGATACGAGATACTGGTGCGCATGACATGCCGCATAGCCTAGTGCAAATCTCAAGTCTGTGCGTCAAATATTACGTTATAGCGAAGGGTAGCTCTCTTGAGAAACCTTAATACCGAAGTATTAAGCGTTCTCCTGGCGTACCTCAAAGACAAACAATGAGCTTAGAACAGTGCAGAATGGTATAGGCAAAAAGCCCTCATTCGTGCATGCTCTACTCTCAATGGCACACAGACTAGAATTTACTCAATCAACTCCAGTTCTCAGGTATGTCGTGCAGCTTTTTCCTAAAGCCAGCACTCATAGGAAACAATACCTTATAATATCAGACCCCTAGTCTAGCATTATCTAATCCAGCAGAACACTGATAATTATAGGAAGCGGTACTAAACAATATGAATGCCAACCAATGCTTCGTGATCAACTTATCTTAACAACTAACATACATGGGTTATATCAGACCTTAACGCACAATACAACTGGCCAGCATGAAGCTGATTTTGCAGAGTTAACCAGAGGGGATATAGTATTAATAAAAGGTGGTGAAAGATATGGAAAAAGAGAGAGATAGGCAGAGGAAAAGATTCTCAGGTGTAGAGCGGGTGACAGATATCAAAGAGATAAGAGGGATGCGTTCTAGAAACCAGATCTGAGGGAGAAAGTGGCGAGGATCTGTATATATACTCGCACTAGCTCGAGCCGCGTGGGAAAAAAGCGGTAACAAGTCCTCTAGCCACTAGCAAAGAAGCTAGCAACATGGTAAGGACCTCCCTCAACCAACCCCCATGAGGCAGCCAGCCGTGACGTCATCGAGCGGGGCAAAAACACTGCGCGCCCCCCTCTCACTCTGTTCTACTCTCTCTCTCTCTCCCAGATCCCATCATTACTAGTTAATGATAAAACATATACTTTACAATTAAATATAGAAAGCCTTGACATGGGTGAAAACAAAGAGCCTTTCTGGACTGCCCATGACACGAGCTTTCATATGAAATAAAGCACACTCTAATACATAAACTGTAGCCCCATCCACTGCCCTGGCGATCCTAGTGAGTCACTGTAGGACAAGCCATGGGGTTCTAACGGAGTGGTTAACGTCACAATACATATAAATCAAATAACGTGCCCTTAATATTAAGTTAGTTGTGAGTGGCGTTATGGTTGACCTGGTTGTTGGGTGGATGTTGGTGGATACCAGGCTGTGAAGGAACATAATAATGGTACTATAAAAAATAAAGATTAGGAAGATGAAGGGGCGTGATGGCATGTGGTTATAATGAATTGTGATTAATTTAATTGTAAATTCATATATTTATATATACATATACTGTATATATACGGTATATATATATATATATATATTATATATATATAATATATAATATATATATATATATATATATATATATATATATATATATATACCCGGTATATATATATAATTATATATTTTTTTTTAAGGAGACAATGAACGGAGGAAGGAAAAACACAGATAAAACAAAAAGGTCCATGTGCCTAAAGGCATCCTCCATTCATAAAATTTTGTAACAACTGGATTTAAACATTTGTAGATTGTAAGTTTGTGGAAAGCAATTCGAGGGAAGTGAATTCCAAAGAGTAGTAGTTCTAGGGATAAATGAATTTTGATAAGCAGAAGTTCTGCATTGTGGAGGAGAAAGTGTAAATTCATGGGCGCTCTCAGCTGCCCTAGTTCTACGGGGAAAAATGTGGAGAGGCGGCACAATTGAAGCAAGTTCCTCGAAACAATTGCTGAGAAAATATCTGTAGAATAATGCAAGGGATGCAACGTTTCTTCGTATGGATAATGTAGGAAGGTCCTGTGTGATTGCAGGGTTATTGATTAATCTAATAGCTTTATTTTGAAATTTGTCCAACTGCCTCAATGCAACCACTTCACTTCCACTCCACAGAGGTGAACAGTAATCCATCTGAGAACGCACATGACTTTTATATATTACGGCCAACTGCTCGTCAGTGAAGAATTCTCGAACTCTGTACAGGAGTCCCAGTTTTTTAGAGGCATTCTTAGCAATGCTTCTAACATAATGTGTCCAGCTCAAGTTAGTAGTTAATGTTACACCGAGAATGTCAATACTATGGGAAGTGGGAATATTTACATCATTAAAAATATATGGGAGTCAGTGAGATTCTGTCGGTTAGAAAATTGAATGTACTTGGTTTTCTGTGCATTAAAGGAAACTAGATTCTTTTGTCCCCATTCTTCAATTCTATAAAAGTCCTGGTTCAGAGAAATTGCAGTGCTTATTTTTGAATTTATAAGATCGGGTTGGGTGAAAGAATTGGTAAATGTGAAGGAACTGTGGAGTGTTGAGTCATCTGCGTAGGAATGTATTGGATTATGAGTGGTAGATATGAGATAATTGATATGAATGAGGAACAGAATTGGGGCCAAAACTGATCCCTGGGAACACCAGCATTTATTGAGTGAAATTGAGAATAAAGGCCATCTACCATTACACATATTTTTTCTGTTATGAAGATAAGAAGAAATTAGTGGAACTATTGATGCAAGGCCGTAGTGTGACATCTTCGACAATAAGGATTGATGCCAGACTCTATCAAATGCCTTTGATATATCCAGTGCTATTGTATGTGTTTCACCATGTTGGTCTGTAGCTTGGTTGATTTGATGCGTAAGAAGGCAAAGAATGTCTGCAGTTGATCGACATCGTCTAAAACCATATTGCCTATCACTGATTAATTTATTATTCTCAAGATGCTTAATTATGTGATTATTTAATATAATTTCAAAGACTTTACCAAGAGTGGAAGTTATAGCTATTGTTCTGTAGTTTGATGGATCTGAAGAGGCACCTTTTTTAGGAACTGGATGGATGTTTGCTTTCTTCTGGGAAGCATGAGGTATGAGTACATATACGGAACAAATTTGCCAATTCAGGAGCGAGCACCAAGGAGCAATTCTTAAGTACTATTGGAGGAATTTCATCTGGACCAGGAGCCTTATCTACTGAGAGATTCTGCAAAATAGTTTTGACATGTCTGGTGTGGATCTTAAGTGAGGGAATTTCAGGCGAATTAAAATTAAGTACAGGGACATCTTGATTTATTTCATCTAAGGTTGAGTTGGTGGAGAAAATATCCACAAGAAGGTTAGCTTTACCTCGTGGGTCACTTACAAGATTGCCAGTCGGAGATTTTAATGGTGGAATGGATGAAGCAGTTGTGAAGTTGGATTTGAATGAGTTAAGAGTAGACCAAAATATTTTGTTATCATTTGGATTATTTAGAAGTTTATTTGCCTGCTTGTGGAGAAAGTTTGATTTAGTTAGGTTTAATACAGGAACATTTGTCAGCCAGAGTGGACAGAAGGGTGCTGAGCTGGTATGGTCATGTTGAACGAATGGGAGATGAAAGGCTTACAAAGAGAATATGTGAGTCAGGTACAAGGGGAGATAGAAGGGCAGGAAGACCCCATTGAGATGGAGAGACTGTGTAAGAAAGGCTTTGGATGATAGAGGAATGACTATAGATCAGGCAGGAGAAGTGGTGGTGGACAGGAGTGAATGGAGAATGCTTGTGAATAGTTGAGTGAACACGTGGTCATTTGGAGTAAGGGGTCGGGCGCAAGTTCGACTGGATAATAGTCCATCAGGCGCCTGGCCCGGGGGGACGATTAATATGAAGGGTGTGCCTGGAAGTGTGGTGGGAGGGCTTGTGGCTTTGGCTCCGCTGCATGTCTGCCTGCCGAGATCGGAACCTCTCCGGGTGTTCAGGGGCCGGGGGAGTGCTGGAGCGACCTTGGTAACCCTGGTCTCTGGGTCTTCTCCTGGGTGACCTGGATGTGTGTGAGTTTGTGCTTTTTATCTGTGTTTATTTTTAGTTTTATGTTGTTTTTGTGTTTTCCCTGTTCTTGCTCTGTCTTGAGTCGGCTACCCCCAAAATGGGGATTGGGCCCGAGCATATAGATAGATAGATAGAATACAGTTTTGGCATGATTTCTGATGTTTCTAAAGTAATTAAAGGCTTCATGTGTTTTTGATCTCGTGTATGCATTGTAGGCTATTGCTTTTTGTTCAGTTACTCTAGCACAATTATGGTCAAACCATTTAGGTGAATTAGATCTTTTAATGTACTTTTGATGAGGAATAAAAGTTTCCATTCCAATTTTTACAAAATCTTGTATGTGGCTCAAGGTGGAGTGTGCATCATTAGAAGAAAAAAAGAGAGATATATATATATATATATATATATATATATATATATATATATATATATAGTATATATGTCATATTTTTACTTCTTGTCTTACTTTATCTCTTTCAATATCAGCCCTTTTAATTATAAAATACGGTGAAATTATAATTCCATGATTTACGTGGGCGCATAGACGAACTTAGGATCAAGGAGCAAGTTAAACACATAGTGTAGGTGTTAAGAATTAAGGCGGGCTACATGTTACTGAGACGAAGTAAAGGCTGAATTTTATACTCGGACACGCAAACATGTTTATCGGTTATGAAGGCAAACTACATGGATATGTTCTGCTTAGTATAGAGAACAGGTTTTTGTCAGCCTTATTGTCTTAATTACAATAAGGTAATTATGTATATGCTACCAGTTTACCAAATTAACCACTCGGTTGACAAATATATGCTTTGCTTTATGCGAACGAAACACCTTTCCTATTATTATATAACCATTACTTCTAATATATTTCAAAATTGGCTATTGTATTACCGTTCATCCATATTGTCACGGCCGCTGTGGTCCAGACAACAGTCAGTCACGGCCATTATGTCCACCTTTCTCCCGTAATAACAAGACTCAGAGGACCACCATAATGTAAATCACAGCAGCTGTAATCTCGCAGAATTTAGGTTAATGTTGGTCTATCATCTGTTTATCAAGACAGTAATTAGGTTTTAACTGCATGCTATCATGGGATTGGGTGGCATAAGATTACCAACCAGCCTGACATAGCGGTGGACAATGATAATAGACTTTTCCCTTTACATAATTCCTGTGTGTAACACGAATATCCTCCAGGGAGGTAAGCTTGTTGCTTTAGCCTTAAATACTTTGACTCACAAGGATAAATACTGCAAAGCAAACAAATTGCCTTTCATAATAATGTATAAGAAACCAGGAAGATATCCATTGGATAAAACCAAAACAAATTACTGTTATATACTGTTTACTATATATATATATATATATATAGTGTTCATGCAAACGTTCATAAAAACACTTACAAACATAAAATGCCATGCTACTAGGCGAAAACATATTTATCTGTGATAACTGTCAATATTTGTATGTAGATACACAGGCACATACCCCATAGGTGGAGGTGGCCACCTCGAAACAAAGCCTGAACAGGGACGACACAACATAACATAAAAACAAATATATATATATAAATTAACACACATCTAGGTCGCCCAGGAGAAGGCCCAGAGACCCAGGATCACTAGGGGCCTCTAGCATTTCCCCGGTCTCAGACCTCTATGAGAGGTTCCGGTCTCAACAAGCAGACATACAGCAGAGCACACCACAATGACCACCCACCTAGCGTCCAGGCAAGACCCTTCATATATACTGGCTCCCCAGGCCAGGCGCCTGACAGACTATTATCCAACTGGCGCCCGATCCTCTCTCCCCAACGACCGTGTTATCACTCATCTATTCACAAGCATTCTCCATTCATTCCTATTTATTACCATGTCTCTTGCCTGTTCTACAGTCATCTCTCTATCTTCCAACGATTGTACTACATAATCTCTCCATCTCAATGGAGATCCTCCTACCCCTCTACCTCCTCTTGTATCTGACTTAAATCTTATATCTCTTTGTAAGCCTTCCATCTCCCATTCGCTCAACATGTCCATACCAGCACAGCATCCTTCTGTCCACTCAGGCTGACAACGGTTCCTGTTGTCCCATCTCCTACGTACCTCTTCATTCGTCAATCTTTCTCTACGATTCACTCCACATATACTCCTCAAGCAGCTCATCTCCAACACATACAGCGTTCATCTCTCTGTTGCCTTCAGAACCCATGTCTCAGCCCCATACATCACTGTTGGTACAACTATCCCCTGATACATTGCACTTTTAGCTTTCATTCCGAGATTTCTCACCTTTCACATACTTCCCATTGCTCCGAAAACTTTCTTTCCTTCACATACTCTCTGTTCTACCTCCGTGTCCACATCTGTGTTCTTGCTTATCACTCCTCCCAGATATTTATATATATCTTCGTTTGATGTGAGAAAGTTGATGTAATTTATGGTATTGCACCAAATACAAGTAATGTATATTTCGTTTAGTATTTCTGGAAATTATATGTATATGTCAATCAGTTCATCAATCACATGTTAGTAATTCCAACAATATCATTGATATGAAGGTAAGTAGTGAATCTTGATTTTGCATTAACCATAATATATTGTGTTGACCTATAAGTCTTACTAAATTTAATCCGTGAATGTTGTATATAAAGGATAATAAAATGTATTAGCAACTGTTGTAAAATTGTATGCATAATATTTGGACATTAATAATATAAATTAAAATTTGATATTATTGTTTGAATTATATATGCAAGCAAAAATATCTAAACGTAGGTCAAAACATTGTAACTCTCTCACTGTACTGTATAATACATCAACAAATATACTGTACGTTGACCAAGACCATTATATGAGCTTATATATCTATCTTTGATAACTAGTACATTGACAACATTGTGTGACTTTTGACTATAACCTTTTGCCTCACTTTTAAATACTTCTCTAATGATTTCCCATATAAGAATCTTAACCCTTTCAGTGTGGGTGACATCCAGGTATGTCCTATGTAAACAAATATGTTTGCTACAGGCGACATGCTCATACGTCTTGGTATTACTGACTCAATATGGTAGTACCTAGCCTGCTCCACTTGTTGCCACACGTAAGATAAAACTCTAGGCTTCACTCATGATGCAATATCAGTGTCGTACAAGCCTTAGTAGTCAGAGAGTGTGCGTCCAAACAAGATGTGTTTTGGACGCTGAAATACAAGTATAAACAGGTCCACTTCCATATGTATTTGTGAGAGCTATGAGGTATGTATGTATGCCTCATGTTACAGGCTATAACTCATAATGTCTTCCAAACATATAAATTACTAACATATAGTACCTGGTTATTTTATAAAGTTATCGCAAGTGAAAAAAGTCGATACTCAGTTTTGGGCCGGCCCAAGACTGATAAACACAGGTTCCTGGCAAAACCTTGTGGGCCACTGAGTACTTATGTGAATCAACTAGACTTTCATTGGGATATTCTAAACAGATGCTTTCAATAACCAAAATCTCACTTAGTTTGCTTCTGGAGTAATTGTGCTAGGACGAGTTATCATTAACGTAAATTAGCTGAAACACCCTGCAGTGGCGTGACTTTCTCTATAATAGAACGCCGCTGTAAAAGGGTTAATAACAATGAAAACCATTAGGATGACAGTATTCAACTTAACCCATAAAATTTGTCCCCTGGGGCCTAAGTCCTAAAAGAGTTTTACTTTCTTAAACATTGACCAACCGTATATCCATCCGAGCAACATACTTTACTGAATATTGCCTTATACATCAGAAAGGTTTTACAGATAGACAGAAATATAGATGGCAGTCTACAAATGACAAATAGACACAGTACTGGCGTAAAATTTGTTGGTGAAAATAATTGGTGGAACCTGTGTACTTGGAACCACCCTGCTTATGAAAGGTAAGCAACAACTACAATAACTCTCATCACCATCAACATATATTATTTGTTAATGATCTCCTCAACTTTACCTCTAGTCTAGTCTTATCCACTTATATGCTAATAAGTCTACCTTACACTAATCAACTAGTTTTCAACAACGGCCCAGCATTCAATCACTCCAAAACTCACTTGATGCCATAGCACACCTATGTTCTGTTCCATCAACAATCTCCGATTAGGGCAAAGAAAATAGAGTTAATGTCAATGCTTCAAAAACCCAATTTCTCATTCTATCTACTTGCCACTATATTTCAAACGACTTTCCTTTATTCTTCAGCAATTCTCAAATCAACCCTTCTCAGTATTCCTGGAGTGGTTTATTTCTTCTGACCTTTCTTGGAAAAATCATATTACCAGTCTTGCCAAAACAGCTTCCCAAAAGTTAGGTGTATTCAACCGTCTTCACCCCCGCTTAGCTTTTTGCACTGTATAGGACATAGTGCGCCCATGCATCGAGAATTGTATGTATGTGTGGGGAGGTTCTACCCATACCTCACTTCTCGAAAGAGTAGAGTCAAACGCATTTTGTATCATCACCTCGCTTCCTCTTACTGATTCCCTACAATATCTCTCTGCTGTATACATGCTGCAATGTTGCATTCTGTCACTCTTCTAATGATATTTATAAAATCAATGTTATTCAGAGCTTTCTCAGTGTATCTATCTATCTATTACGAAGAGTGTGGGGCATCTGCTTTACAACACACTCCCACCCCTATTCTTTCAAACTCTAAAAACCAAGAGTGAACCGATTTTTATCGGGTGGATGAGACTCGTTAGCCTTGGTAGGCAACTCATCTAGGGGAGACAACCTTATACAAATCCGGGTGGATGGGACTCGTCAGCCTTGGTTGGCAACCTGTCTAGGGGAGTAAACCTGATACAAATCCGTACTGCTTACCTAAGGGTAAGGCAGGTTAGTGGATGGATTAGCCGAACACCACTGTAGAAAAATAGTGATAACAAGATACACAGAGGGCCTCGGAGTCGGACGGATCCTAAATCGAGTGGTCAATTCTGTAAGTCCTTCACTAAACTGGATCGGGTTGTCCCTCTCACAGGGAATAGGTCCGCTTGGGGGCATTCTGTGTATGGCCACCCTCGTAAGGGGAGTAAGGCTTCCAGCAATAGATAGATAGATAGAACCGATTTTACCAGTCTTTCTTCTACTCAACAAGTAAGCTTTGGAACTATATCCCTCTATCAGAATTCTCCTCATCCTATGACATATATTCATTATATTGCTTCAAGCTCGGTGTGTCCAGTCATTTTAACTGTCACTCGTTCACCGTTGGGGAGGCACTTGTTTCAAGCAGTTTTGCCTTTTGTCTTTTTCACTTACATAGGACAAAATAATAAAAGGGCTTGAGAGATGCATAACCCAGATCGATAGTTGAGCACATTAGAAAAGAGGATATTCGCTACAGATAAATAATCCTAAATTTTTTGTTTCAGTGATTGTGTGCGTGTGTGTGTGCGTGTGTGTGTGTGTGTGTGTGTGTGTGTGTGTGTGTGTGTCTTTTGCATGGTTGAAAACTCATTCCTCAGAATGATTGCATCTGATTCACAGGTAAAAACCTGCACTACATATTTTAGCTACATTTGAATAAAATGGAAAAACGCAATGTTTGGAAAGCTTTCACAGTAATCCGGTGACACTCAACGAGAGAGAGAGAGAGAGAGAGAGAGAGAGAGAGAGAGAGAGAGAGAGAGAGAGAGAGTATATATGTAACTTTATTCTATATTTTATCTCTGAATGGGCGCGGGATGCGAAATTGGACCCGGAGCCTAAGAATTAGAACATTAAAGGTTTCTGTTCGGGCTGTGTCTTGAGTCGGCCACCCCCAGCAATGGGGTAAATGCCTGAGTATTTACATACATACATACATACATTACATACAGTTTACTGTGACAATATGTTTCACACTTTCTTAGTATACATAACATATTCATACTTATTTGCTTCATCATCTCATTGCCCTATAAACAAATCAATGGGTGATACCCTTAATGTTCATTTGTAACACTCATATTGTTAAAGCTTGGCTCTAGGTCCAACTGTAATGAGCATCAGTTGTCATTAGTGATATCATAAATTATATGTGTCAACTGATCGTACGACATGCGACAAGCATATCCTAGGATTCTTTATAATTTTTGTATTGTTTTTTATAATCATAACAAATGATAAACACATGCATGATAAACATTTATTTTGTAAGGAATTTATTTGGGTAAGTCCATTTAATCCGAAGATAATTTTGCCGGCAATGACCGTCCACCGAGGTATCAGAAATCCATGCCAGAACTCATTGATTTCGTTCCAAGGGTGACAACCAGAAACGGTAAGCAATTTATTGACCTTGTTAAGACTCATGAAGGATTGTGTATGCCAAGCAATGTGATAGCCAGCAATCACATCAATTGAGCAATATTATTGTCTAGTCACCAACATCCAGAATATCAATAATGACCACCACATGACCACATCTACAATAATTTCATAGATGACATTACAACACCTTATCATGCCACCCACTAGCAGGATTTCGAATGGCCGAAAAAGACATATTTGGTAACACTTGACCTGATCGGTGGCTTTTACCAATGTGTTCGAACAGTCATACTTTAACCCCTACTGTTCCAGAGGATATTACCATAAATGTACCCTCAAGTGTGGCCAAAATGGCTTCAGAGGCATGAGAGAACATCCTCCCACATCAAACGTTAGTGAAGCACTGGCTCAGCCAGCCTGTGGAGGCTTGCAACCAAGCTGAGAAGTGATGTCAATTCCTCAGAGCAGTGTTTACAAGTCATGTTAGTAGCTACCGCTCGATACTGGCAGTTACAAGGTCCACATATTACTGAGAGCCGTCGACCGTCTCTGGTATTGGCGAGTGACTTTTTTGCTGACGGCCAACGTCCGTCGCTGGTACAGAATGGGTTAAAGATACATCCAGAAAATCCTATATACCTGTTCTGACAACCCGAACAACCACATGTATGTACAATGTTTGAGCACAGTTGGTCAGGCGCTTGTTTTTTATGTTCAAAGAAATATTCAATGGAAACTCATTCATGAATTGTATTTGTATAAGTAACTTAGAAAAGTACTATTCAACATTTTCAATATACAGTATAGTGTTGGTATGAATAACTGATGTCTTCCGACGTAGAGATCTGGTGCCTGACCAATCGTACTCGAACATCGTGTATCATTTGACTTGTCCTCTTTGTCAGACCATGTGTAGAGTAGATGTTCTGGACGTGTCTTTCACCTTTTCCTTGCAGTGACTTCTATATAGGCATAGTAAACTATTGCAGGCTGTTTCTAACTCATTTTAATTCACTACAAATTGCTCAAGCAGGCGAAAAATTATAGTGAACTGATCATGACTATATGTTCATTGAAAAAGTCTAATTCATTCATTCAAGGATCGTTGGCCTTGAGGGGTGGGGGATGGGAAGCTCTTTGTTACCCGACGGAAACACTTCTTTCGTATTTCACCACTTGCGAGCACTCAGTGAACTAACTAGTTATTATAGCAATTGATGTATTTGGTAAACAGTATGGGCTATGACATGTCACATGATATGAACCTCACATTTGTACCTGTTATATAACTGTCACAAAGCCACATGGAAGTAGACCAGCCTGTTCTTGGTGGAATATTAGCTTTCAAATTACCTCATGCTGAGACACACACCCTCTCACGAACGAGGTTTGTAGAATACTGATATTAGTATAGGAATGAAGGCTGGAAGCTTGTCTTGCATCTGGCAACAAGCAGATAACTTCGGTACTTCCAAAGTCAGCCGGTATTACCAGAATGTACCGAACCGTTGGATGCCCACGACCACATTGGTAAGAGCCACCAATCTGGTCAAATATTACAAAATATGTAATTTTCAGCCAATCGAAATTATGCTAGGGAACGAATACATTCATATCCTGACTAGCTCCCAGGAAGTACTGGCGATAAAAAAAACATTTGTTAGCCTCAAAGTTTCAGCCGTGTATAGCCGTTACTACCGTGACAGTTGCACCAACAGATGATAAACAGCGTATTTTCTTCTATTAAATGTGCTTGGTTTACCCTGTCAAGCATTTATTTGTACTTGTTTGACTGAGCAATTAGCAAAACATGCCCAGTTTAGCTAAGGTTGGCATACTGTGTTTATCAGAAGTTTAAGATAATACAATTATACAATCACGCCCCTGTATACAGCTCATTTATCATACTAACTACACAAAATAAAGTGTTCTCACTCGACTTCCCTATCTCTCTTCCTCTACATCTCTGTGTCCTTGTTCCAGAATAACTAACTACACTATCCTAACTAGAACAACATTAATATGCATACAAATTAGATAGCCAGTAAAATTGAGTTCGTTTTTATTTGTCTTAAAAATATTGATGGCAGTTAGCTGTGGGCAGAAAACTAATTTTGGAGAGGTAATTATAAGAGTGAGAGAACTCTATTTCTTATTGCTAATCTGGCAACCTCTGCGTCAGAATTGATGGCAGTGCAGAAATAACACTAACTAGGTGAACACATTCTAGACATATTAGTACATTCGAGAATTAAGATTAATTTGTTGATTCCATCTTGATTAAGATGTAGAGCTGTTTTTGTCTGGCCCTCCCATCTCACTCATGCTTAACCCCATTAGTTTTCAGATTTTAAGATGTTATTGTTGTTGTTGTTCCCTAAGCTGCCTGGCCGAACAGCCCCGAGTCTCTAAGGAAGGCCATGGCCACGGTCGGGCTTTCCCACAGAGCTTTCAAGGAGTGTAGATTGTGTTGTTGGTGTAAGTGGTTGTGTGAAATGCAGTCTTCTATGATGTGTTTAATAGTATGGGGTGCTGTGTTACAACCTGGGCAGGAGTCGACGATGGAGTCATCCAGTCACTTCTGATAACTTAGAAGGGCTGGATGGTGTCCGCATCTCAGCCTGGCCAGGTGGACTCTGTCCTCTCGAGGAAGGGAGGATTCAGAAGGATGAATTTCGGGAGGTAGTGCCTGCAGCTGCGTGTTGTTTATGAGTGAGTGGATGGAACGGCAAGAGATATGAGTATGGATGTGCTTCTGGAAGCTGGTTTGGGGTGGGCAGGGAGGGAGAGAAGATAGTATTTATGTGTAATAGCGTGTGCTGGGTGTTGTTTTAATAATTCTTGGTGTCTGTGGATGTGGTGCCATGTGGTGTAGTGGGTGGTGTTGGTTCGTGGAGGCTACGAATTGAGTGCCTCTCATGTCCAGATGGTCTTTGACTTTGAGGACTTTGGTTTCTTGATGTAGGTGATCTGTAGGTGAAGTAGCTGTGCAGCCTGTGATGATTTTTAGGGCTTTATTTTGAATAGTATGTATGGTCTTATGATGTGTTTCAGCCAGGTTAGAAACCCAGGCCGGGCTTGCGTATTTCATCACTGATCTTATGTATTGTTTGTTAACCGTGGTGGTTGTATTCTTTGTTGTGTCCAAATTTTGTGTGGGCAAGTGACCTGAGGGCGTTAAGTCTGGGTGTCAGTTTCTTTTTAATGTTTGTGGTGCTCTGTTTGAATGGCATTTGAGTATCATATGTTACTCCTAGGATTTTGGGTGAGTGTCTGTGTGTTAGGGTTATGTTGTTTAAGGTGAGTTGCGGGGAGTATGCGTGATCTGTCCAGCTTGTGAGGAGGGTTGCAGTGGATTTGGCTGGGGCTTAATTAAGTCTGTTTGTAGTGCACAGGTCATGTGATGTGTTGAGATAGGGTTGAAGGAGACTTGTTGCTCTGGCTGGGTCTTGGTGTGTGCATGTGAGTGCTATGTCTTCTGCGTAGGAGGCTATTTTTATTTGGGGTGTATTGGGTGTGTTTATATCATGCATGTACAGATTAAAGAATGCTGGCG
Organism: Paralithodes platypus; assembly: GCA_032716605.1. Taxonomy (NCBI): domain Eukaryota; kingdom Metazoa; phylum Arthropoda; class Malacostraca; order Decapoda; family Lithodidae; genus Paralithodes; species Paralithodes platypus. The sequence continues at coordinate 7,560,879 of CM064535.1, forward strand.
ACAGGACGGATCCTTGCGGGACTCCGTTTGGGAAATTTCTGATGCTAGATGACTGACCGGCAAAAGATACGTGTGCACATCTGCCTGCTAGGAAGTTGGCCAGCCACCTTTTTGTGTTGTTGTGCATGTTTGTATTGTAAATTTTGTTTGCTAGGTTGTGGCGGGGGATGGCATCGAAGGCTTTACTAATGTGTGTGGCAAGTAGTGATCTGTGTGGTCTGGCTGAGTTGATGCCATCAAAAGCTCTTTGTTTAAGGTCTGTAAGTAGAGTGTTTGTGGAGTACAGTGGCCTGAAGCCATGTTGTGTTTGAGCTAGGGGTAAGGCGTGTGTAACTAGTTGTAGTACAAGGCATTCTATGACTTTGGAAGGGGTGCAGAGGAGTGTGATAGGGCGGTGTGAGGAGGGTAGTGTGAGGTCTTTGTTGGGTTTGGGGAAAGTGATGATGATACCATGCTTCCAGATGTCTGGTATTGTGTTGTGTGAATAACTGTAGTTTGATATGTTAGTGAGTGCTTGTATGCCTTGTGATCCCAGGTGTCTGAGGTGTATGTTGCAAATGTTGTCTAGGCCACAGGCGGGTGAGTGCTTGAGATTGTTGATGATGTGCTTTGTCTGGTAGTTAGTGAAGGGTGCATAGTCAGGGTCTGTGGGGAATTATCTCTTACGTCGGATGACAGTTCGGTCGTCTTTATGGGGTTTTAGGTGGCTGATATGAGAGAAGTGATTAATGAGAGTGTTTGCTTGTTGTTTACATGAAGGAGTAGAGTCTGTTGTTGTGATTGCAGCATGTGATTGTGATGTGTTACTTTTGGAAAGTGTGATGCTGTTTAGTGGTTTGTAGAGTTTTGGGGTTTGTTTTGTGATCAAGTGTTTGTAGGAAGTTATTCCAGTTTAGTGTTTGTTGTTCTTGTATTTTGTTGTTGATCTGGGTGTTGAGTGCTTGGATTTGTTGTGTGATTGCGTGTAGGGTGCTGGGGAGTGTTTCAGTGTGTCGCGTTGTCTGATGAGGTTTTGAATTTCTGGTGAGAAGTTGGGGTTGCGTCTTTTTCTGTAACCTCTTGGAATGTGTTTCTTGTCAGCATTTTGGATAGCTGTGTTGAATGTGTGGACAGCATTGTTGATGTTAGTGATGGGTGCGCTGTTTAGGGTTTCAAAGTGTTGTTCTGTCTCATTTGTGAATGCTTTCCAGTTGGCTCTTTTAAAATTAGTGTAAGTGTGTCTGTGGCTACCTGGGGTGAGTCTGGTTTTGGTGGTGGAGGACTGCCAGCTGCCGACCGTGGGGAGCAGTTTCCGGGAGCAAAACCGTCACAACCATCCCCTGCCCCCTCCCTGGGGGCACGAGTCCTTGGAGCGGCTTCGGTCGCGCCAGGCAACTACCACCATTTTAAGACGTTATTTTAGTTAGTTTGGCGATTTTTACCACAGTTCTCTGTTTGTATTAAGAACGTTCGTGCCATTTAGGCGAGCAATAGCGAGCCTGTAATTATTGGAGGAAACCGAAATATGTACAAATTTATCTTGAAAGGGGGTCTAGAGGATGTTGTTTTAAGCTTGATGGAGGTATAACGAGGAAACTAAAATATATATATATATAAATATATATATATAACCAAAATGTAACCACTAGCCCCTCAAGTGCATTGGTGATGTAATTGAATGTACAACTAAGTATTAGTAGAGATGGTTGTTGTTGTTGTTGTTGTTGTTGTACATCCCAGAGTGTCATTGTTGGATGGCACCGGAACTACTTAGCAAGACGACTGCCTTGATGGGTACCGACCAGAAATATTCTACTCCAATGATGTGATGGTAAATGTGTGTTACTGAATGTGATGCAATCTGACAGTGTAGGCATGTATATATTTGTGTTGTCTATGTACATGAAGGTGACAAAAGGCAAAGTTGCCTGCAACAAGTGTCTCCACCCAGTGTTGAAAACGTGAAAGATGGCCAAAATCAAGGTACGTTAGAGTAAATTTAGGTGTGGTGGAAAGAAGTGTGGTGTGATTGATTAGGAGGAGAACGAATTTGTGAAAGTTATCTGAATTGCTCTCTATGTAGGTGAGGCACATATAGAAACAGTGGGGGAAACCAGGCAAATTAAACAGGAGTTCCAGCAATTATTTATCATATGCCTATGTGGCCTCCCCTTGGTACTGCCCTGCTCGAATGGTGCCTACAACCTACCCAAAATCGTGTGGTTTGTTGTGTTGCCTATCTAGGGGTGGTGTACTTGAGTAGAGGTGGTGCGGAATACAACTGTCCGGGTAAAATACTTTTATCCATATTACATCCTGGCTGTTGACTATCCCATGTATTGTTTGTGTATGTTATTGGTTAACTTACACATATGTCTTAACTTAAAATACTTATATCTTTGCTTATTTTGTTTATTCGGTGGAATACTAGGTTGATGAATGTGGATGTGAATGAAATTTAAGTAAAACGTTGAGGTTCTGCTTACTTATTGCATATGTGCAATACACTAAAACACTTTAAATCAATACTTCAGAGAAAATGTGTATATGTATTTTGTCTTAACCCTGCTCAGGTAATGTTCCAGAAGTGTGGCGATATTAGCAATGTGGCCCCATATGGGGACCGGCACATTAAACGGCCCTCACCCGAAAACTGATTGATGGATTTTAAATTTCTTGTTACCAATAGAAACTACAATTAATGCTTAATATTATGTTAAGAGCAAATTACACTACTGTAATTATTAAGTCATACATAAAAAAAGAAAACAAAAGTAGTGAAAAAAAGGGTCAACAAAAGTGAGTCATATCTCATACATTACATAAGCTGGATTAATTTGGTTGCAGGGCTGTGGAGGGGATGGCTGAGGGTCTTGGGTGACAACAAGGCAGAACTCTGGGGCTAAAAAAAAGTTTGATAGGAAGGGGAAATTTGTAGTACACATTTGGGATTATGGTCCCCATATGGTGACCGGACTGCTCGTTTTCAAAACTTCTTGCCACAGGCCTCCGGCCGTGAAATATTCGCGAAAAACATGTTTTACGCATATTTTTTTGCCCCATATGGGGCCAATATGCCTGAGCAGGGTTAAGCCTAGTTTCATATGCACACCGAGCCATCAACACTTATTAGATAAGTTTTTATTGCTTATTCCTTATATTGATACAGAACAGCGACGGAATCATTATGGATGGCTTCATTCATTATATTTCCGCTCCTACAATAAACACCATAATATTATGATAACGAACGCTTTACGACAACTGTTTTGCTTCGAGTATCAAATGATCTGGTGAGTGAGAGGGGAATACATAGAAAATAATACATTAGGGCAGGGAGAAGTGGCCGCTAAAGGCAGTGTCTCACAAGAACATTTTCCCACAATTTTCGATTACCATTATTTCTATCGTGCTAGTTTGAGTCTCTTACGTATTGGAATCGGAAACTAAATGTAAGTTCGATAATATTAGGTAGTTTAATTCTTACGGAACTGAAATTTTGAAGCTGCCTGATTACAATTATCTTTAGAAATTGATGGGGAAATCGCTCGTGTGACACCGCCTTAACGTAGGTGGAAGGGGAAAGGACAATGGTCGTTCTGGATTCACATAAAGTGGAGGTATTGTTTTTGTATGGATCCCTTTTCCCTCATGCTTAGCCTCAATAACAAATGATCAGAGTGAATAATATAATAATCTCTTAATAACCCCTTCAGTACCGGTGACATCCGTATCATTATATGCTGGCAAATAATATACGATTTATTTCAGGTTAAGGACGTCTACCAATCACAACGCTACATACTATCTCAATTAATCCTTTTAGCTACCACATATTCCTCCTAAGCTTCAAAAAATCGTCTAAATGTAGCTGAAACTGAGTACAAAAAATGCTTCAAAGGTACTAAATGGGTTAAGTAAATTCCGAGACTATCTTTCCAGGAGAGGGCGAATGACGTAACATCCTGCATTATTCATTAAGGCAGGATGGGCGAATATATTTGTTCATATATGTATGTTTGTATTAGTGTATTAGTTTCTTACCTACTGTAGACCTTCACCAAGCTTAAACAAAAAAACACCCACCCAAGACCCTCCTTCGTATTTATACAATTATTTATAGACAAATATCCCGGCCTTGGTTCCTCTTCATTTACAGGCTCGTTATCGCTCGCAAGGAAAAAACCGACACCAAACTGACAGTCTTAATATTGACAAATATATTGGGCGAAAGGTCTAAACATCGGAAAAACTAATGGGCCGGACGTCTTAAATTCTGAAAACCAATGGGGCTAAACATGAGGAAGAATGGGCACCCGAAAAATGACCCATCTCCCATTAATATTGACCTATCTATTAGATCCTCAGCCTTCCTATTATTATTTACCTTATTTAAATTAACCCCGTAAGGATATGGCGCGTTTTAGCAGTTTATTCTGGATATCATTATAAGATTCTATTCAGCTTATGAAGGATCTGTGGTGGCTAAAAGGAGTAACCGAGATAGTATATAGCCTTTTAATTGGTACACGTCCTTCCTAAGCTGAATAAACTCGTCTATTATTTACCAGATTATAATGAAATACATGTCACCGGTACTGAAGGGGTTTATTGTTTTATATTATGTTGTATGCATATATACATATATCTATCTATCTACCTATACTGTATATCTTTTTAGGGTAAAGACTATCTCAATTAATCCTCTGACTTCCATAATCTATACCCTTCCTAATCTGAATGACTTTGTTTAATATTAGCCAGAACGCAGAAAAGAAGTGCATCATCGATCCTCAGAGGGTTAAAGGAAAATAATAAACAGTGTGAGGCCCCCTGTATATAAATATTTCATCTTATGTTCCGATCCTCTACAATTCCTAAAGTCAGCTTGTATGTCCGAGCCACACAAAGGAACTCTTAGGTAAATACCATTATATATTCACAAAGGGACAGAATCAACATGTTTATATCCCACGAGATACTTGGCGATTCAAACTGACATATACAGTAAATAATTATATACTATATATAATATACAGTATATATACTGTATATACTCTATCTATCTATCTATCTATCTACATGCTCAGGCCCAATCCCCATTTTGGGGGTAGCCGACTCAAGACAGAGCAAGAACAGGGAAAACACAAAAACAACATAAAACAACAAATAAACACAGATAAAAAGCACAAACTCACACACATCCAGGTCACCCAGGAGAAGACCCAGAGACCAGGGTGTTACGTCCTGGGATATATAAACACTGGGCTCTTTCTATTGGACTAGGTATGCGGCAACAAGCAACAACGGAAAACGCTAGATCCAACCCTTATCTATAAACCCAGGCAACAAACCACCCTAATCCGTCAAGAGTCCTGCCTGGACAACAAGGTATCCTATGACTCGGTTACAGGGTGCACGCACTATAGACTGCTGATAGTCAAGCAGGCTATATAAAAGATCACACAATTAAGTTGACTTAAAGCTTCAAGGAAAAGATAGATAACGGGATTAAATTGCAGAAACAATTTAATAACAAACTAGAAGAAAGTACATTTAACGTTACGTTAATTAATACAACTAATCACCCCTGCGTGAAAGAAGGTGAAAGCAAACAGTCCTCAAAACATCGTACAGGTAGACAAGATGCGGGTTTCTAAACTGCATGCGGCTACTGTAGGATCTGATGCTTAGCAAAGAAAGTACATTACGGATTTAGAGAACTCTTAACTCATAAGCAGGAATAAATACTAGTGATAGGCCATACAGTGTATAATGGCATAGGTATAATTAAATAAAGGCAGCAACTCGCAACATAACCACATACAGGTGTGCTTCTCACTCTTAGTCAGGCAAGCCTGCTCGGACAGAGTCTCTAAGCCACACCCTGACTCACAATGCTCACAAAAACGGTAAACTGTGGCACAATAACAAGCATTCAGATATAATAAACCACTAGCTGTTAATCTGCCAGGCGGCAGAGGTCTAGCCGGAAGGATATAGGCTTCGGATACCCGGGCTGAGCCACCTGCTCGAGCCTAGGGACGTTCCCAAGTCTGTGCGCCAAATTACTCTAATTGAAAGGGTGCTCTCTTGAGAGACTCAGATCGCAAGTATCTGACTCTCTTCTGGCGACCCTAAAGCAAAAGCAAGACGTGCTAGTGCAGTGCTGAGTGGACTAGGCAAGGGCCCTCACACAACACAACACTAGACACACAGGGACACAGACAAGAAAATGCCCCCAGACTCCCACGGGTATCCTAGTAAAGTCGTGCGTGTCCACAGGACTCGCACCAGCAGACTTTACCTAAAGGATCGCAAAAAGCCCCCCCTCCGGTCTAGCCCCTGCTAACCTGACACAAGAACACACTAGCAAGCATGAAACCACCAAATATGAGACAACAAAAAAGCTTCCTAGGTCTCATTAACAATTACATCTCTGCATAATGCCCAAAATCCTATCTAGTTATCTGAGAGCTCGTCGTTAATACAATAATAGATATAAGGTCTATCAAGGGGATGGGATAATTAAATAGATTGGTGAAGTAGTGGAAGGAAGGTATACAAAGTAAGAGAGAAAGTTTCTAAGTGGGGTTGAGAGGGATAGATATCAAGGGGGTCCGAAGGGTACGACAGTGAGGTGAGCTCTGAGTCTTGAATCTGTCTGGACCCCACCCTAGGCATGCGAAATACATCCCATGCTTGGCAACACTCAACACCGTTGCCGGGTCAAAATCCTCTACCCCTTGCGTGAGTCGAAACTAAGCCTAACGTTGCGATCAAATTGGCAACATCAGGCTCGTCCCAAGCTAGACTCTCCGTGCGAAGCAACGTCCCCCAGCCGGTCTCTCTCTCCTGCTCGTCTCCTCTCACTCTCACTAGACTTACATCTTATATATTATAATAAAACAATCAACTATCGAGAATAAAATATACTAAGATGCGTTGGTTAAGAATAAGGGCAGCTTCAAGCTGTGAAACAACATAAGAATATCCCAGACATTAGTTACATTGTCGTAGGATATATACTAAGGAAAAGCTGGCTGGCCGGCTGCCGCCAGCCGGTTTCTAAACGGCTGGGCAGCAGACACGCGCGCATGCCCGCACGTGGCTACTATGCAGGAGCGTTACAAGGGTCACCAAGGTCGCTCCAGCACTCCCCCGGCCCCCAACCACCCGGAGAGGTTCCGATCTCGGCAGGCAGACATGCAGCGGAGCCAAAGCCACAACCCCCCCCACCACACTTCGAGGCGCACCCTTCATATTAATCGTCTCCCCGGGCCAGGCGCCTGATGGACTATTATCTAGTCCAACTTGCGCCCGACCCCTTACTCCAAATTACCACGTGTTCACTCAACTATTCACAATCATTCTCCATTCACTCCTGTCCACCACCACTTCCCCTGTATATACAGTATATATATATTTTCTTTGATGCACACAAGATTAAAAGATATAGCAATTTCAGCATTAGAGATTTTATTGTTCAGGTTTTCCAGTGATCTGACAATTTTGCATTGAGGGGAAGTAAGGAGGTACAGTAGATTGGCGAAGTTGATGATGAAGTTGATACAGGATGGTACATGGTGAACAATGGTTACGACGTTTCGCTATACATATAGCATTTTCAAGTAATGAATGCAGTGTGTGAGGGCTCTCCTGACATAGTCGGAGATGGAGGATAGGATATAACGACGGGGGCATTCGCTGTCACCATTGAGGCATTGTCCTGTGTTGGTAGGTTTTGTGTATACTGTGGTTTTGAACCCAAGGGTGTTCAGGGTGACGAGGATGTCAAGGAAGGGGAGATGTCCATTATTGGATTTTTCAAAGGTGAAGTTGAGTCCAAAGGAGGTCATGAAGCGATGTTGGAGTTCGTGGAGGTCCTTAACCCCCCCAGACTCATATGACACTATCGCGTCATATGGATATTATGCCAAAACTCTCATATGATGCGATCGCATCATATGAAATTATCTTAATATCTCTCTAATAAGTTATATGACGCTCTAGCGTCATATTGAGCTCAGTAAGTTAGGTAAGTTAGATGAAAATCTGTCAATTGGTGGCAACCCTAAGTTTCTCTGACTCTTAACGGTCCAGCAGTGAGATATTGACAGTTGTGGGGGTAATACCGTGTCATCCGCCTCCTGGCCAGTAAGTTAACTATTCCAGTCGGAGGGGGTTAATTTGCGCGAAGATGTCATCCACGTATCTACAGTAGATGGCAGGTCGCTGGGCGGCTAGGAGCTCTTCCTCGATGGTACCAACTACCCATGAAAAAGTTCGCGAAAAGAACTCCCAGGGGGCTGCCCATCGCCTACGTCAGGAGAGCCCTCACACACTGCTCTACTTGGGCCGACACCCATCAGGAACTGGAAAGATTATCGCAAGTCCTAGTATACAATTGATATTCATATTCTGACGTCTCCAGCACCATCAACCACCACCTTGAAAAGTGGTACACCCAAAAGCCCCCCAACATAGACCCCCCTAATGAAATCCAGATATTCTACCGAAATTACATGTCCTCCGACCACAAAACCGACGAGGCCGTCATAAAAGAAATATTATCTAAACACGTCCTCCCCACCAACCCAGGAAACAAAATTAAATTTATCATATATTACAAATCCCTTAAGACCTCCAACCTTGTTCTCCGTAACAGTCCTGCTCCCACCAAAACAAAAAGCCCGATGACTGACGATCATGTAATATACCAATTTACTTGTAATTTTGAGGAGTGTGGACCTCAATCATACATTGGTATGACGCAGACTTGTCTATCCCGAAGGCTAACCCTTCATCTTCAGGCAGGAGCCATAAAAGATCACTACCTGACCCCCCCTCCCCTCCTCACACATAATGATTTAAATAAACACACCACCATAGTTGATAAAGAAAGTTACCCCAGATGACTCCCAATATTAGAAGCCCTATACATACAAGCCCTGAATCCTAGTATTAATAATCAAACTCTAGACCTACAGATACTCCCTTCTGCTAAAAGACACTACCCAGCCGTGCTGAGAGACGCCCCTCAGCTCCGCCCCTCGAATCCACACATCTCACTTCACGCTACCCAGCTCCCAGCCAATCAATTATGACTACGGTCCCCCCTTCTCTCCATCACCCCACACCCCCAGCCACGATGGACTCCAGTCCGCAACTCCTAACGTCATCACCCACTGACCAACCACAGACCAGGTGAAGTGCCCGCATAGCGAACATACCATCCACCAATGACAGACGATAGCCTGCCTTCACCTCGCCCCCTCAGCCTTCCCAGCTCCTATATAAGCTCTTATTATTCTCTATACCATTCATTACTTGAAAATTCTATATGTATAGCGAAACGTCGTAACCATTGTTCACCATGTACCATCCTCTATCCACTTCATCATCAACTTCGCCAATCTACTGTACCTCCTTACTGCCCCTCAACGCAAAATTGTCCGATCACTGGAAAACCTGAACAATAAAATTTCTAATGCTGAAATTGCTATATCTTTTAACCTCGTGTGCATCAAAGATTTTTTTTTACCTGGCTTTACTAATATATATATATATATATATATATATATATATATATATATATTATTATTAGGGGAGGTGTGGTGGAGTGGTCTAGCCACTGGCCTGGTAATCCAAAGGTCCCGGGTTCAAATCCCGATGTATCAATGGGAAGATATTATTGGGATGGAATTTGTGCTGTACCTAGTATCAGTGCATTACCACAAGCCCACCGAAACGTCAATAAAATACCCTCATTGTTCCCTGATTAAATAGCACTGTATGAATATTCCCATATTCAAAAAATGCTATAGGGGTGCAATGCCTGGTGAGTTATCTGCTCAACAGGTGGCATTGTGTGTGTGTAAGTGTGAGAGTCCGAGTGTAGGGGGTGACACAGAGAAGCACGGGAACGAAGTGGCTTCAGAGAGGGGGTCGTTTCGGGCCATGAGTGAGCACCGTGCCTCATGTGAAGGCAAGATGGCAGGTGCTCGTTGTACTCTACGTGCTTCACATGTCTCACTCCCTAGACTGGAACAAGACCTCACGGGCTTCACTGTTCATTGTAAAGCGGTGAATGTTAAGGCTCTCAGCCTATGCCCGAGAGGAAGTAAGTTGGAATATAGAAAGAAAAAAAAATATATATATATATATATTATATATATATATATATATATATATATATTGTTACGTATCTTGATCCTCAAGTGGTTAACTTGATGAATCTAGATAGCACAGAGATATATATTAACCCTTAATTAGCGGCGAGCAACATAAGTCGAGTTAAATAAAGCTGGACTATGTGGCGGTGCTCGACATAGGTCGAGTGGCAATTTCAGCACGTAATGTTGCTGAGAGAGAGAGACAAGTGGTGGCAGGAGAGTAGCGAGCGTATGACTGCTCCAGACCACCGCGGCGAACCTACTGACACGAATCTCACCTCCCTCCTACCTCTCTCACTCGCTATATAAGGAATTGTATGGGGAAAGTGCCTAATTACATGCTTTTTGCACTCGCGTTGCACGGTTATTGCAAGAAAACTAGCCATCATAAAAGGATCGTTATGGTGTCATTCGAAAGCTCTGTTTATGCCCTTTCAGGGATAGATACTTGTTTTACGTTCTGGGTCTTATTTAGGCATGAAAATGATCACGTAAACAGCCCTATTTTGGCTAAAAACACCCCGCTGGGCGGTACATATAAATAAACGGCATAGGCCGCTCTTAAGGTGTTAAGGTATCAGTCAGCTGAAGGCAAAACACAAGTAAAATCTAATACAATTATTTCCTGTTGTTGCTTCCTTTCCTTTTGGATCTTAGGACTTAGTATCCTTTATTGACTGATACTCTTTAATTATGAAAAATACTGAAACTAATTAAAGTCATGTAGTATTTATAAAGAATTATTATTTAACCAAAGCTTAGTAGGCTATGGTTATGAACCGAAGAAGTTATATCTAAAGAAGGACTATTAATTCTAAAAAAAGTCTTGAAAGATAAATATTAAAGTAAGAATATTTCTGTCTCTTACCCTTTTTGAAATGAATAGATAGTTTTCTTATTGTCCTTTTATTTATATTTAATGTAATTATTCTTGGTTCTTGTCTTACGTTAATAGTATTATATTATTATTATCATCAGGATTAATATCAAAGTCACATAAAAAGTTAGATATATATTTAATAATTAGTTAAATGTATTTCTTAACCACGTAACATTGAGGTTTGATTATGAGTAAATTAAGTTACAGGATCGCTTCATAGATTCGATTCAGGTCTCACTCAAATAATATGAAAAGCAAAAATAATATTTTGAAGCTAAAAGAATTTTCTTCAGCTTAGGAAATCACTAGAAGTAACATTACATCAGCCATGTTAGTCTAAGGCGATATTACTAATATGAGACAATAGCATCACCGTACTAAGCACCGTTAAGCAATGTAAGCTTAATTAAAAGAAAATGAAAGAACTCGTAAGTATTAATATAAAACAATAGTATTACTTTCATCATAACCCAATTACTTAAAGAGTTGCTTTAGTCCACAAGTTAGTCAACTAAAATAGTTAAGTACATAATAATAGCGTTAACGTTAATTCCCAATCAAATAGTTAAGTACATAAATAGTAGCATTAACGTTAATTCGCAATCAAATAGTTAAGCACATAATAGTAGCGTTAATGTTAATTCCCAATCACATATCTCACTAACCAACATAACGTAAGTGTTTACACCGAACACACTTAACACACACTTATATAATCTGACTGACAGTCACAATCCCATTATAATACTTCACCCCGTCTTCCTCCAGCTGCAAGTTCACCTTCCCCAACTCCAAATGAGACTGATTTGAATGCCCACTACTCGGGTCTTATATACTAAACAATGATGGTGTAGGAACGAATCAGGAGGCGAGTGATGGTGCGCGCCCCTATCATAGCTCCTCGAGTTGCATAGCAGGTGCGTGAACCAATGGGGTCTCCTGGCGTCGATCATACGTCATAGCGTCGGGTCATCAAAGTAGTTTGCAGGGTCCCCTATGACGCACGCAGGTGTGAAGGCTTGTTTGCTGGTATGCGGGCGAGCTGGTTTCCCACTCGCTGGTTCGCTCGCTAGTCTGCTTCGCCGCTTGGGTAGTTTGACACTCCTTCAACTCTAATTCTAACTCTTAAATTAACATACAGGACTCCGTATGTCAGAATATATATATATATATATATATATATATATATATATATATATATATATATACGCCTTTCAGGCATTTAGTAAAATTCCTTTGATTGTATAAAGTAGGGTATCTAGCCCCATGTCCCAATACAAAAAAAAAGAAAGAAAGAAAACAAAATAATAAATAAATCCATGTTACTTGTATGTCACTTGTTTAAGATCTGAGGGTGAGTGTGCATGTACAGTATAAGCGAATTATGCAGATAGCATTACAAATGCTGGTATTCTGAATAGCTACCGCCTCATTATCTTTCCCTCCCCCCTTCCCCTGACACAGTCTAGAATTCTAGATATGTGTGGATGGACGATATGCCTTGGATTGAAATGTATATTGCGAAATATAATTTTATGCCCGTGTATAGGTTTCCCCTTTCTCCATCAGTTATGTTTCATATATCTGTATTATTCTAATATCAGTTATTCTGCGATAATTATTGTCGTTGTTATTTATCACCATTTCTGTTGATGTTAGTTTTGTAAATATTACTGGTTTTAATACTTTCTCTCATGCATTATAAATTGTTGCCGCATCATCCTATCACAATATATCTATCAAACAATTGAGTATCCCCCTAATGTCGTGTAAGCCTCTAACATAAATTACCTTCCATGTCCTCTCTCTAAGATCGTATTAACAGTCACCATTCCACGCCCCCCATCTTGTTTTCATTGTCCCTCCTATAATATTTACCAATATTCACCTGTCGCATTCTCATGTAATGATCTATACCATCAGTTGGTTGGCATTACTGTGTGTGTGCGTATATACAGTATATATATATATATATATATATATATATATATATATATATATATACAGTATATAGTATATATATAGTATATTCGCTTCTATACTTCATTGTAATTATTTACTTGTGATGTAAACATTATCGACTAATCGAGAATTAAAATACTCATTTATAATACACACACAAACTCACTCATTGTATTATGTGTAAAACACTCACTCATCCAGTGGGGGCATACGCAGTGGTGGTGCATAGCTACATTCACCATCCAAATCCATTCCCTGGGGGCTTTCTGCACGAAATCCCAGGCCCTCACTCGGTCCACTCTAAGTAGCTTCCGACATCAATTATCGAATTTCTTCAATAATGAGTCACATGGTCTTTCCCGAGGTCTCCTCCGCTCAGGGATGTCAGCCACCAAAACCAACTATTAAGCAGTGTCGACTTCAGGGAAGTGGACCATGTGTTGATATAGCCGAAGCTACAGTTCACGGACTACATGCTGCAATAAGGCTCAAATCGGTTTTAGAGACTAGGCGCTGGTGTGATTATTGTGTGGTTATTACAACGGTACTCCATGATCTTGCATTGACATTTGGTATTGATGGAGTTGATGCATCTCTCCAATTCACCACTGAGTGTCCATGGTTCACAACACTATATAAATACAGGGACCACCAGGGCTTTGAAGATTTGCAGCTTTCCTGCTAAACAGGTATTGACCTCGCCATCATATTGAGAAAATCCACAACACAACGCTAGGCTGAGGCGATGAACAACGTCATGGCCTGACCCACCACTGTTACTATTCTCACTACCAAGATAAAGAGAATGTATCCAAGACCTCTATGTCTTCGCCACATGCTTGTCCAGACTATTCTGCTCCACCCAGCAAGTCCCCAAAGGCTTGATCTTCAGTCTTAGTCCAGGAGACATGTAATGCCTCAAGAGCTATTGTAAGAATATCTAGCGGCTCTGCTAGGATGATTGCATCATAAGCAGCGTTAATGTTAGCGATCTCCATATTGTTGACCAATGCTCCCCATTGACCGCAGCACACAGTCTATACAGGTGTTGAACAGTGAGGGTACTATAGGACACATGCCTGTCGCACTCCTGAATTCACATGGGAAACAGATACTTACCTACTTCACTTAACACCACTCACTGTTCCAATATAAAGTCCAAGCATAATATCAATAATAGTTGCATGTATTCCACAGAGCTGGAGAAACTCTCACAGTGTCTGCTGATGCCAGGAGTTGAATGCCTTTTTGAGATCTACATAAACTGCAAACAACTTCTCTCGAAACGCAAGCCAGAGCTACAAAAGGACTCGGAATGCCAGGATTTGGTCTTTCATTGACTTCTTGGGTGTGACACCATATTCCTCAGGTTACTAACCTTTTAGCAAGTGATTACAAATTCGCTTCAGTAATATATAACACCTTGCCTGGCACACACCTAGCAGCAAAACACCAATGTGGTTCTTGCAGCTCTGATGGTCCCCTTTCCCTTTCCAGATAGGTATGAAGAAGCCCCATCTCTAGTTAAAGGGAATGGTACAAGATTACAGGACAGCAAAAAGAACCCCTTGAGGTAAGGGAATAGAATATGCCCCACGTGCCTCCTGTGTGTCGTAAAAGGCGACTAAAGAAGTTGGGTCGGTGGGCTTGCAACCCCCCACCCGTCAAAAATATATACAGCAATGATGAATGAACGAACGGCTTCAGATCTGGACGGACCTAATATTCACGAACTCTGACCTACAATGGACAGCCTAAGGATTGCGACTTGGAATTTAAGAGGAATGAATGATGACACAACAGAGAGAGAGGTCCTGGAAGTGTTAGTGAATGCCAGGCTGGATATATGCAGAATGACTGAGACCAAATGGAGGGGTACATGTGTGAAAGAGTGGGAGTGTGGAATGGGCGTGTATGCTGGAGTGAGTGAGGGAGCGAAAGAAGGTGCGTGTTTGTTTGCAAGTAACAGATAGAAGGAGCGTGTAAGAGACTATGGGTCTGTGGTTGCAAGGATTGTGTAGGTGAGAATGAAAGTAGGAATACAAAAGTAGGTGGTTGTCTGTGTATATGCTCCGACAGAGGATAACACTGTATGAGAGAAAGAGGAGTTCTGAGTGAATGTTGAAGTGTGCCTGGAAATAATATTTCTGATTGGGGATATGAATGGGAAGGTGGGTGATAAGAAAGTTGATGGAGTGGTGGGAGGGTGGGGTGTACCGTCAGAGGTGAATGGGAATGGTAGTGCACTTGTGGACGTATGTGTGGGGAGGAGGCTGTGGATAGCCAACACCTTCTTTCAACACAGAATGATGCACAGGTACACATGGAAAGCGGTGTGGAGGAGGAAGGATGAGACAGTGATGGAACGAAAGGCACTGATTGATTTTATATGTGTGGATGAACGAATGAATAAAATTTGTCTGCGGGATGCTAGGGTGTATCGGGGTATTGAGGGGGAGGGGGTCTGTCTGACCATTATGTAGTAGTAGCTAAATTAGGATACAAAAGAAGTGGTTGAGCATAGCTGTAGGGAGGCGAGAGGAAAGTGGAATGGCGAGGAGGTTGGAGAGGTTGCAGGAGGAGGCGATCAGGGAAGAGTTCAGGAGAGCAGTAGAAAGGCGACTAGGTGGTTTTGACCTGGAGGGTATGGAGACAGTGGAAGAGCTGAGCAAAGTGTTTAAGGAAGAGATCTGTGCAGCATGTGAGGAGGTGTGTGGAGTAAGGAGAAAAGGGAGGGGAGTGAAGGGTACAGCATGGTGTACGAAAGAGGTAAAAATAGCTGCTGAAGACAAGAAGAAAGAGTATAGAAAGTGGTTGGGTACTAGAGGGGATGAAGATTTGGAGAGACTAAAAAAAGCGAGGTACTTGAAGGAAAAGCGAGTGGTGAAGAGAGTAGTGAAGGAAAGTAAGAGAAGAGCAGATGAAAATGTTTGGAATGAATCTGAATGTAAAATGGAGGGAGTGTAAGAAACTGTTTTGGAAAGAGGTCAAGAAGGTTAGGGGGAGGGGGGGGGGGTAGCAAGGGAAATAGTAAGGGTGTGAAAGATAAGAATGGGCAAGTGCTAGCCGAACACAAGTCAACAGATGAAGGGAGTACGTCAACGAATTGCTGAACCTGAGGAATGAAGCGCCAGCAAACATAGTTGGATGGGGTATGGGAGAGAGAAGAAGAGAAATAGTGGAGGAGGAGGTGGTGATCAGGAGGTCAGAAGTGTGTGAAGCCATGAAAAGAGTGAAGATGGTGAAAGCATCAGGAATAGATGGAGTGTGTGGGGAAATGCTGAGGTATGGTAGTGAGATAGTAATCGAATGGAATGAAAAATGTGTAAACTAGCATGGGAGAAGGGGAGTGCATCTAATGATTGGAAGACAGGCATAATAGTCCCCCTATATAAGGGTAAAGGGGAAAGAGGAGTGTGTGGTAACCACCGGAGAATATGACTGTCTTCTAAGCGTAGTAGGGAAAGTGTACAGTAGGGTAGTGATTGAGAGAGTGAGCGCGAGAACGGATAAATTAATAGGGTACGAGCAGGGCGGGTTTAGTAAGGGAAGAGGATGAGTAGATCAGATTTTTACCCTGAAATGTGTTGTGGAGAAATATCTGGAAAAGCAACAAAAGCTGTTTGTTGCCTTTATGAACTTGGAAAAGGCCTATGACAGAGTGGAAAGAGAAGGTATGTGGAAATTATTGAGCATATACGAAGTAGATGGCAAGTGGCTGAAAGCAGTGAAGAGCATGTATGAGGGTGCAAAGGAGGCAGTATGTGTGGAGAATAAACAGAGCGAGTTCTTTGATCTGACTGTTGGGTTGAAATAGGGGTGTGTGATGTCCCCGTGGTTGTTTACTATATATATGGATCGAGTCATGAATGAAATACAAGGTAGACCAGTGGATGTTGGTGTATCGCTGATAAGGGAGGGAAACAAGTGGAAGCTACCTGTACTGCTGTTTGCTGATGATACAGTTCTGATAAGCGATAGTGAATGGGAGTTGCAGGGTCTGGTAATATGTTTGGAACAGTGTTCGAAAAACGGAATCTGAAGGTAATTGCAGGGAAGAGCAAGGTTATGGTCTTTGAAAGAGGTGAACCACAGAGTGTGAGGTGAGGTTGAACGGTCAGGCTATGGAGAATGTCAGGTCATTTAAATATCTGGGCAGTGTGCTGAGTAAAGATAGGATTATGGATGAAAAAGTGAGGGAGAGGGTGCAACAGGGGAAGAGGGTAGTAGGAACACTGGAAGCAGTAACAAGAAATAGGGTCGACAACATGGAAGTAAAGAAGTCCTTGCATGACACTGTGGTTATCCCGACATTGACTTATGGAAGCAAAGCATGGACGTTGGTGGAGAGACTCAGACCAGAAGTGGTGGAAATGAGTTACTTGAAGAAGTGTGTGCAGAGTTACATGGAGGGATGGACAGACGAATGAGGAAGTAAGAGAGAGGTGTGGTGTGGATGTAGACGTGCTGGAAAATGTGTGAAAAGGAACGCCTTGAGATGGTTCGGCCATATGGAACGTACGTGAAGCCAGATAATGACTAAGAGGGTGTACGAGAGCGGGATGAAAGGACAGAGAGGGAGAGGTAAACCGAGAGAGAGGTGGAAGGATGGAGTGAAGAAGTATATGAGTGAAGGCGGTGCTGGTTGGGAGCAGGGGCGTCGACTGACTTGGGACAGAGGTGCATGGGGGTGTTTCGTTCGTGGCCCTCCCTTCGGGGATCACGGCGTCAGGCAATAGATAGATAGAAAAATAACCCCATGAAATCCATGAATGATTGACTCAACTCAATGTTATTTTAACATGACCGCAGACAGCAGAAGCCTTCCCACCCTTCAACCTAAACACAGTTTTCCTTACCTCAGCCAGGGAGGATGGGTCTTCACTGATTGGAGGATCAGGAACCGATGGGAAGATGGGGGTTCATTTACTGTTTGAAATTGTCTACCAGGAGGAGCAGCCATGTACAACTGCTCAAAGTATTCAGCCGAGCAGGCCATACACTTAGTATCATCCAGTATGATCACTCAATATCATTACTATGAGAGCTGTCATTCTAATTGAATTAAACTGTGGTGCTAAGTTAGAGTGGAGCTCCTTCAGGTCTCAGTAAACAGATGGATAATTTGCAAAGAAATAGCCCTAAACTTCCTCAACAATTCCCCTGTCATATCTCTCCTTATATGTCCAGAGGAAATATAATTATCTTGTTCTATGGTACAGTAGGGGTTAATTGGCTCAAAGACCCACACTGACTTTATTATTCATGCTGAAAAAAGCATTCCCACTTCACTTAGATTCTGTACCATACTTATTGAATCCAATATGAGCATCCTAGGCTCGAATCCCTGGACTGCCACATGTATTTGTTGATTTCATTAATTGAGTTTATGAGTAAAGTCGGTTGGTGGAGGGAACATAATAATTCATTCAGGTTCAGGAGTAGTTTATAGAGAGGCCTTCCTTAGGGTTAAGGCCCCATTAATTACTCCTTCCATCCATCTATCCATATCCTATGATAGCGCAGTTGGACAGTGTTTACATGCTTAGATTGATATGCAGGATTCGAAACTGCATAATATATCGTTGGCTTGTCCACCATTCTTTAACTGTCTTCGTAGTGCAATGGATAAATGCACTGAATTTCGGTGTGAGCATCCTAGGTTCGAATCCCTGGACTGCCACATGTATTTGTTGATTTAATTAATTGAGTTTAGGAGTAAAGTTGGTTGGTGGAGGGAACATACTAATTGGTACACATATACAATTATAAAAACAATTTGTTTTTAATTATGTTCACACATTCATGTAATATATTGAAAGAATGCTCATATTAGAACCATGAGAACGTGTATGTAAATTTATAAAATAATAATATGAAGAGCCATATACAAAATCAGTGTATAATTCCTTGCACTGTTCCCTCAGATTAAACAAACAGACACACACAGATTCAATATGCCAGGCAAATGTCCAACCTTCTCATATTTTTAAAATATTGTAAAATATATTGTTTAAAAACGTCCAAACTTGCCTTTCTTCCTCCCCTTTCACTTCTCTTTTGCTCGGCTACACAGGCAGATTCTAAAACTTTAACAGGCATCCATAAAAAGGCCGGGTAACAGGGCAAGGGAGCGTGTTAGGACGAGACATAGTGGGGAGGACAAGTGGTAGTGGAGAGGACGAGTGGTACAGTGAGGGGTAGTTCAGTGGACGAATGGATGTGTAAGAGGTAGTGTAAAGGACGATTGACAGAGTTAAAGGTAATGGAGTGGACGAATGACAGAGTGACAGGTAATGGAGTAGACGAATGACAGAGTGACAGGTAATGGAGTGGACGAATGACAGAGTGACAGGTAATATAGTGGACGAATGATAGAGTGACAGGTAATGGAGTGGACGAATGACAGAGTGACAGGTAATGGAGTAAACGAATGACAGAGTGACAGGTAATGGAGTGGACGAATGATAGAGTGATAGGTAATGGAGTGGATGAATGCCAGAGTGACAGGTAATGGAGTAGACGAATGACAGAGTGACAGGTAATGGAGTGGACGAATGACACTGACTGGTAATGGAGTGGACGAATGACAGAGTGACATGTAACGGAGTGGACGAATGACAGAGTGATAGGTAATGTAGTGGACGAATGACAGTGATAGGTAATGGGGTGGACGAATGAAAGAGTGATAGGTAAGGTAGTGGACGAATGATAGAGTGACAGGTAATGTAGTGGATGAATGACACTGACAGGTAATGGAGTGGACGAATGACAAAGTGACAGGTAATGGAGTGGACGAATGACAAAGTGACAGGTAATGGAGTGGACGAATGACAAAGTGACAGGTAATGGAGTGGACGAATGATAGAGTGACAGGTAATGTAGTGGATGAATGACACTGACAGGTAATGGAGTGGACGAATGACAGAGTGACAGGTAATGGAGTGGATGAATGACAAAGTGACAGGTAATGGACTGGACGAATGATAGAGTGACGGGTAATGTAGTGGATGAATGACACTGACAGGTAATGGAGTGGATGAATGACAGAGTGACAGGTAATGGAGTGGACGAATGACATAGTGACAGGTAATGGAGTGGACGAATGACAGAGTGACAGGTAATGGAGTGGACGAATGACACTGACAGGTAATGGAGTGGACGAATGACACTGACAGGTAATGGAGTGGACGAATGACAGAGTGACAGGTAATGGAGTGGACGAATGACAGAGTGACAGGTAATGGAGTGGACGAATGACAGAGTGACATGTAATGGAGTGGACGAATGATAGAGTGACATGTAATGGACTGGACGAATGACAGAGTGACAGGTAATGGAGTGGACGAATGACAGAGTGACAGGTAATGGAGTGGACGAATGACAGAGTGACAGGTAATGGAGTGGACGAATGACAGAGTGATAGGTAATGGAGTAGACGAATGACAGAGTGACATGTAATGGAGTGGACGAATGACAAGGTAATGGATTGGACGAATGACACTAACAGGTAATGGAGTGGACGAATGACACTAACAGGTAATGGAGTGGACGAATGACAGAGTGATAGGTAATGGAGTGGACGAATGACAAGGTAAGGGAGTGGACGAATGACACTAACAGGTAATGGAGTGGACGAATGACACTAACAGGTAATGGAGTGGACGAATGACAGAGTGATAGGTAATGGAGTGGACGAATTACAGAGTGATAGGTAATGGAGTGGACGAATGACAGAGTTACATGTAATGGAGTGGACGAATGACACTAACAGGTAATGGAGTGGATGAATGAAAGGGTGTGACAGGTATTGTAGTGGACGAGTGCCAGAGTGACAGGTAAAGGGAAGAACAAGGAATGGGGCCCACATCTTAAATAAATAATAGTATTGTTCCTTTATATTAGTTAATATCATTCTTAACACCAATAAACCCAAAATTAAATTAATGAAAAAATATGATCCTCCGAAGATTCGAGCCAATGACAGCACATACTGACAGTAACACAAGGGTACGTACAGCTTTGAACCTATATTTTCCTGTCTGAACAATGACATAGTTGGTAGGAATATGAATTGTTAACGGTCGAAGATACCCTGGAATAATTGTAGTATCAGCGTCGAAGGAGGAACTTCTTAAAATGTCAAGGTTATATTAAATATTGATTTAAACATTATAGCAGTATCTGGTTTAAAGAGTTACTTTTTCTCATGTATTGCATAACCTGCCTAACTGTGTTACAGTTTGAACTTTATGGGGCACATCCTATGAACATTATTAAAAAACACTGCATACTATAATTATGTCTGTGGTAATTAAATTGGCTACATGAGGAAGTTTATAGTCTTCAAGGTTTCGAAAGCAAGAGATTAAGGGTCTGCACCACAATATATACAAATACCTGCAGCATAGGATAACACTTAGCTAGGTAGCCAAAAACGGATAATAATATCGTACATTATATTTCATTCTATATCCATTCCTGGGTTTATCATGCATACCCAATCATTAAATATAATGTAATCTAATATGGCCTCCTAGAATAGTGCCCTAGAGAGTTGTGAAGTGAAGGCGGGAACTCCAAGGGTGAATTGAAGTGGACATAAAGCTGTGTGAGCAGAATTATACCCACAGGACAGAACACTTTGTTATTGTTGGAAATACACGTCACTTTACAACACTTAACACGTTTTCTGACATGTGGGTATATTTCCCCATTCAACAGTCACGACACTGTGAATTTATCCACCTGTGTTTGTAGTCGAGCTGTGTTGGTGTCAATGCTTGCATGGCCATGTACAGTAAGTCCCATTCCTATCGCAAAGTATTAATCATACTTAGATGTTTATGTCCAACCTTTGTACATTTTGGATAAATTGAGTCAGCTAAAATTACATTAATTTATTAAATACTTGGAGTCGTTCGAATATGAATGTCTTTCATTTTAAGTATTAACAACCTCACCTTTATCATTGTGTTATAGACTCACATTTAACTTACTTAACCTATTATATTCCTTGCTTACATATTTACAGGGAGTACTTGTATTATAACCTTTCATACTTGTATTCCTATTATAACAGCCTAGTTATAATTTTCTTTGTATTTCTTGTATTATATACAAATAGTGTAGCCTAAAGGAAAATCACGATGTATTCAGTTGACCTTTCAGAGGAACAGGTCATGGGTATCACATGGATCATCATATCAAGAGTTGCCTTCTATCACGTGATGGTATCATGGATAAGGCATGATCGGGGTGTGCATTGCATGTGTTATGGGTGTGATTTAATTATTAAACCACACCCCTTTTATGTAATCTTGACAGGTACTGGTTAAGAGTTCTGTACAACACATAATGTATGGTAAGACGTCATTCAGAGGGCGTAACCCGAGGTCATATTAGGTTAAGATATCGACATGAGAGGCAGAGAAGAAGAACCCATCACTTGTTGACAGTAAGAGGTCATAGGCCAGTCGTGATTGTGAAACCCAGACAGTATTACTTGGTTCATGAATTGCTACTTAAACATTGAATTCTATACAGTACTTCTGAATAAGTCTTAAGTTATTATTCATTAAAGCAAAAATTTAATGTGAATTTACTCAAGTTTTAGTTTCCTTATATTATATCTGTAAGGCCTGATACTATTATATATATACATATGTATTAATTATAACCTCTCGTATGTCGAGGGTGGTGGCAGTTCTTAAGAGTTATCTAATCAAGATATAACACTAACATTTTAGCACCATAATAATTGTTCGAGTTTTCCTATGTCAAGCACCGTAAGGTGCATAAACAATTTAATCACATGGAAGACTTTAACCCAGAGCACAGAGCCAACCTCACACACCGCCACATACACGA
Source organism: Paralithodes platypus (assembly GCA_032716605.1). Taxonomy (NCBI): domain Eukaryota; kingdom Metazoa; phylum Arthropoda; class Malacostraca; order Decapoda; family Lithodidae; genus Paralithodes; species Paralithodes platypus. Next base: position 7,583,745 of record CM064535.1, read on the forward strand.
TCATATAAACTCACCTCTCTCTCTCTCTCTCGCCCCCCCCCCCCCATTCTATCTCTCTCTCTCTCTCTCTCTCTCTCTCTCTCTCTCTCTCTCCAAACCACTGACATTGCTATTCAATAAATCATTGCAGTCTGGCTAAACGCCTGATCAGTGGAAGCTCGCCATCGTAACACCGATATTAAAAACAAGCAGAAAATCCTTACCTAGTAACTATCGTCCAATTAGCTTAACCTCAGTTGCATGTAAAATGCTAGAAACACTCATAAGAAACAGACTCGTAAATCACTTAGACATTTTTTTTGTTAAAGAAACTCAACACGGCTTTCGTAACAAACGTTCCTGCTTAACAAACCTCTTAGACATCTTCCACGATATCCTCAACCACTATGATGAGAGTAAGGCTGTAAATATTATATACCTTGATTTTCAAAAGGCCTTTGACAAAGTTCCACACAAACGTTTACTACTTAAACTAAAAGCGCATGGAATACAAAACGGTGTGTTGAAATGGATAGAACATTAGCTAAGAGACAGAAAGCAAAGAGTAGTCATAAACGGTAAGGCATCTAAATGGACCAATGTAAGTAGCGGGGAACCCAAGGGATTAGTTCTAGGACCAATTCTCTTTCTAATTTACATCAACGACATAGATGAGGATCTCACCTGTACAATCTAAAAGTTTGCTGACAATACAAACATTGCAAATAGTGTACTCTCAAAAGAACAAGTTGACGATATGCAACACAAAGATAACACTAGATAAGTTGTCATGTTGGGCCCAAATTTGGCAAATGAGTTTCAATGCGGATAAATGTAAAGTATTTGATATCGGAAACTGAAATTAGAAAGCAAACTATTTGATGAATGGCACTGAGCTTAAGAGTGTAGACCGAGAAACTGATTTGCGAGTAACAATATCAAGTAACCTAAAACCGAGTCAACAATGTTCAGAAGTTGTTAAGAAAGCAAACAAAATAATTGGCTTTATAGGCAGGTAATTTGAACATAAAACCAAAGAAGTTATCCTAACTCTTTACAATTCCTTAGTCCGCCCTCTCCTGGATAACTGCGTTCAATCCTGGTGCCCTCATTACCAAAAATATATAGACAAGCTAGAACGAGTTCAACATAGAGTTACCACAATGATACCTAGCCTAAAGAACAACCCATTCGAGGAGCGTCTTAGAGAATAAAATATATTTCCTTTAACGTAGCGTAGATTAAGAGGCGACTTAATTCAAGTGTTCAAAATCATTAAAGGCATCGATAATATGAACAGTAGTAAGTACTTCACCATCGATCAATCTAATTACACGCGGGGAAACGGTTGCAAAATTATTGGTAAATCTTTTAACTCACACGAATCTAAGAATTTGTTCTTCAATCGAGTTGTCAACTTGTGGAATGGGCTTCCCCAAGAAGTTACAGACTGCAGCACCGTTGATTCTTTTAAACTTCGCCTAGACAAATATCTTGCCTCAAACCCGCAACTGACTGGATTTGTAAATTAATAACTATATTCTATTCCCCCCTCAGATTCATCAGGCATAATTGCGTTTATATATTACTAAGACGTTACTATTTGTTTTCGCAGATATATGAAAGATCAAGTATAACTTTGTTAAGTTACTAACCCATCTGTCCCCTACTAACATCCTAATCCTACCACGGACATTAGCTCCAGGGCAGTAGTTCCCAATCCAATTTTCCCTTACTCACTCTAAACCACTCTTTGAACACTTGATCCTCAGTGCTTTGGAGGACAAGCAGCCTAGAGGGGTCACTAGACCTTTTGTTAATTGATTTCCTTTGTACTCCTTTGTATTCTCTCTCTCTCTCTCTCTCTCTCTCTCTCTCTCTCTCTCTCTCTCTCTCTCTCTCTCTCTCTCTCTCTCTCTCTCTCTCTCTCTCTCTCTGTTGAGTACTGTGAATTAATGATTCCAACCTAACAATGATTAATTTGAGTTTATCTCACAAACAGGTGTTTGTTGAATGAATATATGTATAACGACCAAATATTGATTCACATTTTATCTGAGTGACTTTCCAAGCTTCTGCCAACTGAACCAACCGAGTATAAAGACAATGAAACATACTCTTGTATTTACAGTATATTGATGACTTATTAAATTGCATGCGACTAACAATACAACCCACATTTTCACAGTTACTTACATAAATGTTACCTCAGACTCGATGCAATAAAATAATATGTGCCAGGACAGAATTAATACAAAATAACTTAGGCACATTATGTCATCAGAAATTAGAAAACACGGGTTCTTCTACAGTTGAAATTGATATTATAAAACGTGGAAACTGCATATTAAATCAAATTATATATTTTGCATAGCAACTATGGCATAATGAGCTGGTGGAGGGTTCCTTATCCTGTAAGAAATAAACATGTGATGGAAAGTTTAACTGGTAATCTATGTAAGGCAGAGCATAAAACAGGAAGGAACAAATCTGTTTTGTAACGGTCATTTTATTCTATGTTTATGAAGGAAACGAAAGCCAGACTGCCTGTAACGAGTGTCTCCCCTAAAGCCAAAAGAAGGATATAGAGCAAAATTCAATGGATGTTGGGGTCAATATGCATGGACACACGAAATTTAAAGCAGTCTAAGCTTCGCATTGTTACGGCTGGATCGGCAATACATATTCGGGATTCTTGATCGTAGGACAGAAATGGCTTAAGTGACAACGACACGCTCGATTCCAGTCCCAAATACTATATGCTCCAGACAACAAAAGCACCAACGCCCTACAGAGTTATCGTCTACGGTAACGAGGTACCTTAACTCGGCGAAAGTGTACAACAGGGGTAGGCTATGAGGCTAAACTCCCTCAGACATTTATAGGTTACGTTATTACTAAAGAAATGCAATACTCAAGAAACTACGTTAATATTAAGCCTCTAATAATGTAGAATAGAAGCAGGCTAAAGGTATGACAGTGAAATGTTAAATGACAAATGTACACGCCTACTTGAAAGCGCGTGCACTACACTAACTGTCCCCTACTAACATGCACTAGCATGTAGCATACAAGATGTTCATGATCCAGTAGATACCTAATAATACACATGGGAGGAACATAAACAGTAGTCACTTATTATAATAATGAATCTATACTTGGAATAACTAAAAGGTTGCAGGCAACAGTACTGCGCCGGTAGCCTACTACCACATAGGCTACTTCGCTTCTCTCACTCTGTCTCCCCTCCGAGTCCGTATGCGCCCTACGCAACAGAACTCCGGACACAGCAGCAAAACGACAGTGCAGTTAATTGATACATGAAAGTATTAATAGTGTTGTCTTGTGTGTGAGTAATGTGTATTGTAAAGTGTTATAGATATATACTTAAAGAGAGCTGCAATGCGTAGTAAAATAAAGATATATCCCACTCATCATCCCCATGTGTTCTAGCTAGCAGGCCAAGTCACAGGAACAACGAGTCCCAGCACCGAAAGCGAGAACCCAGGAGAAGACTGTAGAGAACACAAGGACAGATAAATTACGTTACTCTACTATACCGGCACTACGAGCGAGCTGTAGTCTCGGGTGCTACACTCGCTCCTGGCTCGGTATGCAAATCAAGGCTAAGTCCTCGTCCCTCTACAGACAACTCCTGGGCATGGTCGGGGCTCTTACACATGGCACCAGTCTAGTCACAAATGGGATGATGAGCAGGGCATATAACTCGTGAACATGTAGAACGTTCACCAACTATCCTCATCAAGAAGATCGCTGTTCACATTAACCCCTTAAATCTAATACATGTAAATATATGCTTGTCCTAAGAGTAATATGAGAGGTGAGTGCTGAAACTCCTTTAGGACCTCAAGGGAAGGTTATGCATTTAAATAGAGAGAAGAATGAAATGAGAGTAATGTCGTCAAAGAGAAAGAGTGCAACCGTGAGAAGTGGGGAGAGAGAGCAAGGGATGTTAGAATCTCAAAGGTTCTAGGCAACCTAGTCCAGGAACACACAGCCAACCTCCAGGCAGTGTGCTGTACGACAACATGGGCCCAGCCCAGGCAGGCAACAATGGACTACCAACCCTATCGCGCCTAGCTATAAGGGCAAGGCTGCCAACCAGTCCATACGTCTGGCAACCACCCGGCCGGCAGCGCGGCGTGTTGCTACCCTCTTGCTCTGAAGCCCAACTCACTCTCTCTCTCTGAATTCCCATTATCCTATCTATCAACTTCTCTATTGATACTACATATTAAATGGAAGGTCTCGACATGGCTTAAAACAAAACCCACCACTGGTTAGCACATGACGAGACCTTTGCAGAGATACAAAGAACATAGTTATAAGTTGTCACACTCAATATACATAGCGGCTGACGGTAGCCAGATCACGGGCGGTACAGTGGAGTACCAAGGAGTACAATCAGGTTGCGTTGCCCAGCACTGGGGTGCGTCACAGCCCCCCCAAGATTTTAGATAATCGACCTTAGAAGCATTATCAAAATCTGACAGGCAACCAACCGACCTGCTACCCTTAGCTGCCACTAATTGCAAAAGGTGCACAACAACTGAAGTGTGAATTATACATAAAACACAATATTGCATGCATCATGCTACAACAATAAAGAGTTACAAAACTAAAAAAAGAAAGAGTTTTCTCGTTTATTTTATTGTTTTATAATCTTTTTGGACGGCGTTATGATAGCCTAATTTTACTCCTGCTCAACCCACACACCGTGCACGACTATCTTGGATCATCAACCCTTGATAGACAATCTGCTATCACGTTCTCACTCCCGGCAATATGCTGAATGTTGAGATTATACTCTTGGAGCATTAGGGACCACCTGGTCAACCGCATATTCCGATTGTGAAACTGATTTAGGAATTTCAAGGGATGATGGTCCGTATAAATCGTCACTACCGGGCCGTAGGCTGGAACATAAACTTCGAAATGTTTGAGCGACAAAACGATAGCCAGAAGCTATAGTCGAGTAATTCCTTTGTGCCGAATTAAACTTGCGAGAAAAGAAGCTCACTGGGTGTTCCAAGCCCTCGGAATCAGTCTGCAATAACACTGCCCCGGCACCCACACCGCTGGCATCAGTCGCCAGCTGAAAACTCCTGGAGAAGTCTGGGGCCCTCAAAATCGGATGTGTACACAGCAGGTGCTTGACTAGGTCGAAAGCCCTCTGACACTCCGCAGCCCAACAGAACTTCACTGACTTCGACAGTAGATCAGTTAACGGTGCTAAGACAGTAGAGTATCCCCGGATGAAGCGCCTATAATAGCCTATCATACTTAGGAACCGCATGACCTGGCGCTTAGTGGTGGGCCTGGGAAACATATTGATAGCCTGTATCTTGCTCAGGGGGGGGCACACCCGGCCTAAACCGACCACAAAGCCAAGATACTGCACAGTAGCCTTTACAAACTCGCACTTCCTCAGGTTCACCACCAGCCCAGCATCGTGCAACTTCCTAAACAGGGTCTCTAAGTGCCTTAGGTGATTTTCAAAATCGTCATCATATACTATCACGTCATCAAGGTAGACCGTGCAGTTAGGGATTTCGTCACAAATATCGTTCATCAGGTTTTGAAACGTGGCAGGTGCGTTCTTAAGCCCATAAGGCATTACGTTACATTGGTAGGTCTTGCCATCTACCACAAAACCACAAACTTGCTTAGCTCGGTCCGACAGGGGTACTTGCCAGTAGCCTTTTACAAGATCAATTTTAGTAAGGTACTTTGCATTCCCTATCTTGTCCACGCTGTCGTCAACTCGAGGCAAAGGGTAAGGGTTGGTAGTGGTCAAGCCATTTAGCCTACGAAAATCTATGCAGAACCGCACCTTGCCGTCAGGTTTTGGCTGCAACGTGACGGGTGATGTCCACTTCACATAACCTTCAGTGATCATCCCTCTCTCAACCATGTACTTTAACTCCTCCCGTAAAGCTGGCAACTTTACCGGGGGCACACGGTAGGGCACTGACTTGAAGGGCACATTATCACCGACGTCCACGTCGTGCGTTACCTGAGTAGTGAGACCTGGGTGTTCGGCGAAAACAGAGGGGTATGACCTGAACAGGCCTAGGACAGCAGCACCCTGGTGCTCAGGCAGGTGACTTACAGCTTGCCTAGCCTCTTGTTCAGTATTCCCCGCCCACTGTTCCGCGGAAATGACACAGTCCCAGCTATTCTCCTCAGCAGCATGACTGTCCCCACCTCCTTCTCCACCCTGGCCGCTGCAGGCCAGCACAGGGACAGTGAGAGGCTCTGAGGGGCGTCTCACATACTCTTTCATGAGGTTAACATGACATAACTGATGTTTTTTCCTACGGTCAGGTGTTGCAACGAGATAATCAAGGTCGGACAGTTTCTTAGCCACCACATACGGCCCAATGAACTTGGCAGAAAGGGGGTGTCCAGGCAAAGGTAAAAGCAACATTACCTCCTGACCCACCGAAAACTCCCGAAGCTTCACCTTGGCGTCATACTGGTGCTTCATGACCGCCTGTGCATTAACCAAGTTATTACCTGCCGCTGCCATGCAACCTATAAGTCTCTCCCGGCTCTCAAGGACATATTTAAGTACAGACCCCGGCTTCTCTTCGCCCTCCCAGATCTCTTTCACCATACTTAAAGGTCCTCTCACATTATGGCCAAAGACTAGCTGATTTGGACTGAACCCCAGGCTCTCTCCTGGGACTTCACGTGCAGCGAACAGAACATACGGCAGACCCAAATCCCAATCAGTGTCATGTTCTGCACAGTAACAGCGTAGCATACTCTTCAGGGTCGAGTGCCACCGCTCCAAGACTCCCTGACTCTCGGGATGGTAGGCTGACGACACTACAGAACATATACCGTGCAACTGAAGGGTTTGCTTGAACAATTGGGATGTAAAATTGCTCCCCTGGTCTGACTGCACCTCACGTGGAAATCCATAACGGGAACAGAACAATAATAAGTTTTTAACAACTGCCTTTGCCGAGCCGTTTCTCATGGGGTATGCGTCCGGGTATCTCGTAGCCACATCCATGATTGTCAACAGGAATTTATTGCCACTACTAGTAGGCGGGAAAGGGCCAACCAAATCTACTACAGCTTTGCTGAACGGAGGCCCGGTGACAGGTATGGGAAACAAAGGTGCCTTCGGGATTGTCTGGTTAGGCTTCCCCGTTGTCTGGCAGGTCGCACACCCAGCCACCCATGCACAGACATCAGCCTTGACCCCAGGCCACCAGAAAAACCTGCCCAATGCCGCCAATGTTTTTTGTTACCCCCAAATGACCCGCCACCGGCACATCATGCGCCAGACACAATAAGGACTCTCTATACTTATTTGGAACAACCACCTGGTCTACTACCCTCGCACCGCCCTCCCACTTCGATTTGGGGTCTAAAAATCTGCGGTACAATATCCTGTTGAGCCTAAAGAAATCTCCCGGCTTCGCATCCCCATCTTCCTCCAACTCTATGGCACCATTGCTATAACGAGCTAGGCTAGCGTCTTGCAGCTGCTGCTCACTTATGTCCCCGGGCGTCAATGCATCAAGATGGTTTTGTAATAAGACATTACCCCGGCTAGTAGGCTCTACTGCCTTAGTGGCTCTCGCTACAGCTCTTGCCTCACGCGAAGTCTTACCCAACTCTGCCTTGTTACACACCATCTCTGGGCCAGAGTCAACTCCCGTGTTTATTATAGGTCCAAGTACCGAATCACCGAGAAGTGCAGCAGAATCAATGTCCCTTTTCCTGCCCTTAGCAACCTTCTCCTGATCCTTCCTCCACTGTCCCCGAGGTTGAGTGCTAGGCTGTGCAGGAGCCGCAGAGCGAGATCGGGTTACCACACAGGCCATCTCATCCTGTTGGCACCTCCCAACCCATTCCCGATTCTCACCATCCACGTCGGCCGCCCTCTCGGCAACGACTAAGGGTGGAGTCCCGGAAGTGGGCACCGCAAAGTCGTTGCCGAGAAGAAGGTCGACGCCCTCAACTGGCAAACACTCAACGATCCCTACATCCAGCTCCCTGCACACCTCTCCCACTCTCAACTCCAACCTCACAAGTGGGTATGACCTCGTAGCATTTATACCCTGCACCACAACAACTCTGGCCGCATTTATCGGTTTCCCTGTGAAGTTCCTCAACAAAGTTTGCGAAGCCCCCGTATCCCTCAACAAGTCAACCCTCCGTAGTTCACTCCCCCAGCTCACAAAACCCGTGTCCCCGATGGCTACAGAAAGTGTCCCGGACAGGTGTCGAGCCTTCCGTATGCTTCTTTACCGCGTGTGCCTCAGCTGCTGACAACCTACCCCGGGCAGTTGCTGCAGCCTTCAGAGACACACTGATACTGTGAACCAATGACACCGGCTTAGCGGGAGTGTTACTAGGGCACTCACGTGAATAATGGCCTAGCTTCTGACATTTGTAACATTTCACATCCCCAATGGGCTTCTTCCCTTGTGCGGGCGAAGAAGGGGCCTGACCTTTAGTAAACGGGAGAGGCTTGTGTTTGTAGGTGTTATTAGGTGCAATGCTTTTAGTGTGGTTATGTGTGTCATAGGATTTGTTATTATCGAAAACTCTGGTGGGTGGGGTATAGCGCCCCTTCTGCCCTGACTCAGCCCTCTGAGCGGCACCGCAACCACGAATCAATGATAATCTGAGGTCTGCCATCTTGGCAGCCTCCTCTACTGTCTTGGGACATTTTTCCTTAATGTTTAGCGTTAGATCGGTTCCAGTACATTTGTAAAACTGTTCCAGATAGAAAAGTTGCTTAATTTCCTCAGCCGACTCTGCGTGCTCGGACCGAAACCAGTTATTACATGCATCTGTTAAGTCCCGTGCGTGCTCCATAAAACTGACGTCGCTCTTCTTATTCACGCCACGGAACTTCAATCTATAAGTTTCGGGTTGCAGTTCGTAGGCCCGGAGCACAGCCTCCTTCACCAGTCCATACACGACACTCTCGTCCAGTGACAGTGCATCGTAGGCTTTCAACCCCTTACCCACTAGACGTGATGAAACTAATGCTGCCCATTTAACCTCCGGCCAGTCATACTCACGACACTTCTTTTCGAAACGAGCAAAAAACTCAGTCACTGCTGTCTCATCAAATGCGGGTACTAACTTAATTAAATGCGAAAGTGAGTCTGTAACCCGGTGCCCACCACCGAGATGACGCCCCGTGGTCTCTACTCTAGACTTCTCGACATCCATTTCAGCCTGGTACCTGGTTGCATCCTGATTGGCTTGGATTCTAGCAACCTCTATGCGTTCTATACTAGCCTGTTGTATCTGAGTCTCCTGCAGCTTAAACTTAGCTAGTTCTAGCTGAAATAACATCTCAGGAGACAGGCCTGGGGGGGGAGAGCACAAAATGGGGGATCCACACCGAGACGTGTTTACGGGTAAGCCAGCTTGCCATTGAGAACCCTCCTGCTGCATCGTGCTAAGACTCGCTGGCTGAGGGCCCAGCTCAGGGGTAGAGTGGAATGGAGGCTTGGAGGGAACCCCCCAAGACCCCACTCCACCCACCGCCCCATCGCCATCACCCAACAAACATGCCACCAAATTCTTCTTGGGCCAACTGTCAGGACAGTCCCGCCCCAAAACCGTGGCTAAACAGCGAAGACCGTAACAATCAATAGCCTGCAGGCGCTGTTTGGTCAAAGGTGTCTGCAAAAATGCCCGGGCATCCCTCTCTCCACTTATAACACTCCCCTCCCTAAATATCTGCTGTACTTGCTGGTCACTAGGCTGTACCGTGTTATCCTCCCCAGTAAATGATGAGTCATTAGACATAGTGCTGGTTATACAATTGCTGTTCATAAACAAAAAAAAGTGCTTATTACTAATTGCAGTCTCGACTCACAAAATGTTAAAGATGCTTGAATGACTCTACTCTAGACACCTAACGAAACAATCTGCAAGTCCACCAATACAATAATGACACAATAAAAATTCCTCCAATATGCAAGAAAATTCTAGCCAGCTCTACTACTAGGTAGCATAGAATAGTTCTCCAAAAAACATGTGATAGGATACTACTGAATCTTGTGCAAGGTCGCCATTTTGTTACGGCTGGATCGGCAATACATATTCGGGATTCTTGATCGTAGGACAGAAATGGCTTAAGTGACAACGACACGCTCGATTCCAGTCCCAAATACTATATGCTCCAGACAACAAAAGCACCAACGCCCTACAGAGTTATCGTCTACGGTAACGAGGTACCTTAACTCGGCGAAAGTGTACAACAGGGGTAGGCTATGAGGCTAAACTCCCTCAGACATTTATAGGTTACGTTATTACTAAAGAAATGCAATACTCAAGAAACTACGTTAATATTAAGCCTCTAATAATGTAGAATAGAAGCAGGCTAAAGGTATGACAGTGAAATGCTAAATGACAAATGTACACGCCTACTTGAAAGCGCGTGCACTACACTAACTGTCCCCTACTAACATGCACTAGCATGTAGCATACAAGATGTTCATGATCCAGTAGATACCTAATAATACACATGGGAGGAACATAAACAGTAGTCACTTATTATAATAATGAATCTATACTTGGAATAACTAAAAGGTTGCAGGCAACAGTACTGCGCCGGTAGCCTACTACCGCATAGGCTACTTCGCTTCTCTCACTCTGTCTCCCCTCCGAGTCCGTATGCGCCCTACGCAGCAGAACTCCGGACACAGCAGCAAAACGACAGTGCAGTTAATTGATACATGAAAGTATTAATAGTGTTGTCTTGTGTGTGAGTAATGTGTATTGTAAAGTGTTATAGATATATACTTAAAGAGAGCTGCAATGCGTAGTAAAATAAAGATATATCCCACTCATCATCCCCATGTGTTCTAGCTAGCAGGCCAAGTCACAGGAACAACGAGTCCCAGCACCGAAAGCGAGAACCCAGGAGAAGACTGTAGAGAACACAAGGACAGATAAATTACGTTACTCTACATACCGGCACTACGAGCGAGCTGTAGTCTCGGGTGCTACACTCGCTCCTGGCTCGGTATGCAAATCAAGGCTAAGTCCTCGTCCCTCTACAGACAACTCCTGGGCATGGTCGGGCTCTTACACATGGCACCAGTCTAGTCACAAATGGGATGATGAGCAGGGCATATAACTCGTGAACATGTAGAACGTTCACCAACTATCCTCATCAAGAAGATCGCTGTTCACATTAACCCCTTAAATCTAATACATGTAAATATATGCTTGTCCTAAGAGTAATACGAGAGGTGAGTGCTGAAACTCCTTTAGGACCTCAAGGGAAGGTTATGCATTTAAATAGAGAGAAGAATGAAATGAGAGTAATGTCGTCAAAGAGAAAGAGTGCAACCGTGAGAAGTGGGGAGAGAGAGCAAGGGATGTTAGAATCTCAAAGGTTCTAGGCAACCTAGTCCAGGAACACAGCCAACCTCCAGGCAGTGTGCTGTACGACAACATGGGCCCAGCCCAGGCAGGCAACAATGGACTACCAACCCTATCGCGCCTAGCTATAAGGGCAAGGCTGCCAACCAGTCCATACGTCTGGCAACCACCCGGCCGGCAGCGCGGCGTGTTGCTACCCTCTTGCTCTGAAGCCCAACTCACTCTCTCTCTCTGAATTCCCATTATCCTATCTATCAACTTCTCTATTGATACTACATATTAAATGGAAGGTCTCGACATGGCTTAAAACAAAACCCACCACTGGTTAGCACATGACGAGACCTTTGCAGAGATACAAAGAACATAGTTATAAGTTGTCACACTCAATATACATAGCGGCTGACGGTAGCCAGATCACGGGCGGTACAGTGGAGTACCAAGGAGTACAATCAGGTTGCGTTGCCCAGCACTGGGGTGCGTCACAGCATGTATCATTCCGTAGACTGGGACGAGACTTCACGGGCTTCACCGTGTTGAGCGGTAGAATGTACAGGTTCTCAACCAATGCCCGAGAGGGAGTAGTTGGAATATAGAAAACAAAAACAAAAATCATATAAAAAAAGGATGAAGGAAAGATTGATTGAGGGAGAGAGTTCCAGAGTTCACGTGTTGAGTAGAAGAAAGACAGACAATTTGCCAATTCTTGGGTTGGAGGGCTGAACAGAATATGGGTGGGACTGTGTTGAAAGGTGGATGCCTGCACTCATCGCAAGGGAGGAACTATGCAATGAGAGAGCTCTAAAGAACGCTGATTGTTGTAATTATTATATTTGTTTCCACTAACCAACGTCACTTCTAAACTCAGTTAATGAAATCAACAAATACATGTGGCACTCCAAGGGCTCGAACCTAGGATACTCACATCGAAATTCCGCGCACTTATAGTGATAAATGAGTGAAAGAGATGCAACATTGTGGCGTGTTGAAAGATATTGTAGGGAACTAGTAAGAGGCAGTGAGTTGATGAGGCGAAAAGCTTTTGATTCTACTCTTTTGAGGTTGAAAAGTGCAGTATGGGTGGAACCTCCCCACACACTTGAACAATATATACTCAATACATGCACTCGCTGTGCCCCTATATATAGCAAGAAGCTGTGCGGGGTTAAAGAACCCACGGATATAAGAACAAAAGAACATAAGAAAATGGGAGTCTGCAGAAAGCCGATTGGCCTAAGCAAGGCAGATCCCTGTCCCACACAACCCCAGTTCAATTACAAAGCCCAATTATAGGCTCAACACTCTAATACCCTGAGGATCATCTTACCAAAACGGTTAGAGATTAACGCAGGATTATGGGGTATGCAGAGTGCTGATTGGCCCAACCCGGCTGATCCCCCTTCACACCCAACCCTTCTCGTCCATATGCTTATCCAATTTTATCTTAAAGCTCCCTACCGTTTTAGACCCCACTATAGCACTTGGTAGTCCATTCCACCCATCTACAACTCTGTTACCAAACCAATATTTGCCTATATCTTTTCTGAAACGAAATTTATCTAATTTGAAACCATTGGTACGAGTTCTTTCGCTATCACTGAGCTTTAGTACATTTGTCATGTCCCCTTCGTTAATCCCACTAACCCACTTGAACACCTCTATCATATCCCCTCTAACTCTGCGTCTCTCTAACGAATGTAAACCTAATTTCTTCAACCTTTCTTCATACGAAAGATTTCTAATATTATGGATAATTTTTGTCATTCTACGCTGTACTCTCTCCAATGAATCTATGTCCATTCTGTAATAAGGACACCAAAATTGGACAGCATAATCCATATGGGGTCTCACTAATGACAAGTAAAGTTTTAAGATAACATCAGCAGTTCTGTTACTCACACTCCTAGATGAACCCGAGAATCCTGTTTGCCTTATTACGACGAACGCTTATACACTGTTTTCTAGGCTTCAAATAATTGCTAACAAACACACCTAGATCTTTCACAGTCTGAGTTTTCTAATTCCATATTAGCTAGTTAATATTTAACATTTGTATGCATCTTCCCTATCTTTAATACCTTGCATTTGTCAATGTTAAACTTCATCTGCCAATTTACTGACCATTCATGTAAGGTATCTAGATCCCTTTGGAGGCACTCTATATCGCTATCTGAATCAATTGATCTCCCCATTTTAGTATCGTCTGCGAATTTACTTATCCTACTAGTTATACCTAAATCTAGGTCATTTATGTATATAAGAAACAACAGGGGACCTAATACCGATCCCTGGGGGACACCACTTTTGACTGCTCCCCACTCTGACTAGGTACCATTTATGCTGACTCTCTGTTTCCTACCAATTAGCCATGACCTAATCCATCCCAACAACGATCCTCCTATTTGGTTGATATGGTTGAGCACATCTAACTTCTGTGAAGCTGTCTTAGCAAGAGTGGTAATATGATCTTCCAATGAAAGGTCAGATGAAAAATAATACACCAAAAATATTGAGAGAAGATTAAGGATTGATATTTGTATTGTTGAAGAGTAATTGTTAGTCTTGTGGAAGATTGCGACGGGTAGTTAAATGGAGATTAAAACTGTGAAGTACAACAAAGTCATAAGAAAACAGTAGGGAAACAAGAATGTTACATCTAACAACAATATAACAACCCATTAGCGAGGAATATGTTTGGTCGTTTTAAAACTCCTTTCTGTCTCTACGTCAATTCACTTCATAACGTGTTTTATTTTTCTGTCAGGGGCAATTCAACACCCGAGGTTCATGTTCATGTTATGGCATTATCAATATACATTTAAAAAAAACATTCATAGTTGAGGTATGACAACGTATACTTGCATTAGTATTCGTACTGACTCGAGATCAATATATAATATATCTAAGTGAGATCATGTTCAAACTCTATTTCAGCCGTGTTTTGGTTTCAGTACTCCAACATATGTTCACCGACATGCAGTAATCTAATCACCATTTTGTCAAAATACTACTAATGCATAGTTATCCCCATAAAGTTTGCATCAGTCCGGCTCATTGTAATTGGTGTGAATATAGAGATATACGTACTAAGGTATTTAACTCATCTTTTGATATCTTTGATGAAGACAAGTGGTTTGGCATATTTATAAGGTGAGAACAAATTATGACTATTTATGTTATTACAGAATACATAAGGTTAAACAGAAGAGTAATATATACAAATCCATTAAAATATAAAAGGCCAAAATTCCTGAAATAAAAATAAAAGTGGAAAAGGCACATTAACAATCCATATTAAAATTAAGGGAACAATAGAGAGTAATAAGCTTAGGATCATCACTTCAACAATGAGCTACTCTTTCTCGAAATTCAATCAGGGATCCAATGAAGTGGAATTACAAAGTCGAGGCTGTTATAAAGCAAACACAAACTGGTAGTGAGGCAACCAGAGATTTACTGATTTAGATTGTCTGTGATTCATATTGATGTTTGTGTTTGTATGAGAGAGAGAGTGACAGTGAGAATTTGAGACTTAGTATCGATTCGTTAGTTTACATTTTTGCCTCGATGCTTTAGTTTACATTTTTGTCTGAACTTCATGCTATCCAGATGCAAGTGTGAATTTTTGAATGTTAGGCCAGCTAGCCATGTTTGTCAACACCCTCATGAACATTTGGTCACCTAGATGAACTTTTGGCTGACCGGTCGAAAAAAAATCCGAATTCGTTTGCTGCCTCACAGAGCGTTTGTCCTTCCTATTGAAATTTGCAATATGATTGCCTCGCTGAGCTTTTGGCCATCTAACCAAACTCTAGGCCTCCCTGTTATATAAGTATACTATTATAACAAAATTACTTATGTTTCTAGGCCTACTGTATAATGTTCGTGAAGTTTATAATTGGAGTTGGTATTTGCGACCAGATAAATGTTAGTCTTCACTTCGGAAACTGCTGCCGGAGAATACGTTGCTTTTACGCTAGCTTGAACTGAGTACACTCAGTACACTGAGTACAATTAGTATTTCTTGTCTGACGTCATATCCATTGACTTTTACTCTTGCTAACCATTAAATAATTGTGGTCATTAACACCAAATTATCTCACGTATCCACTATTATGACGCAAGTGGTATATTTACTTAATTGAGAGAAAGAGAGAGAGAGAGAGAGAGAGTAAGAGTAAGTGTGTAAGTGTGAGGAGACAAAAGGTAAAATGTCATCGTAATATAAAGTGATCCATGTTATCTGAACTTTAGTTGAATCCAAAATGCATCGTGCATCACAAACTTAACCATTCTTTACCACTTTGAGATCCCGCGTCTCCTGAAAGTTCACGATGCATCAAACATGAATGACGGTGACGAGTTGGGAACGAACCATATTTGTTTAGAACATAACTATACATACAGTATATACACAGACTGCACAGACCTTACGGCTCATACTAGGCAGTCCGGACTTGATTCTAATAACATTTGCTACTAAGAGCAAAGTAAAGATAGCAAAGCAAAAGGTTCTCTCTCCACCCACCACTCTCTGCGACCAAGGGTCGGCATGACATACAGCTGGGAAAAAAATGCCGCCAGTAGAATGAAACAAATTCTACGGGAAATTTATAGTAAAGATTGAATTTGCAAATAATGTTTACTACTGATACCTAACCTAGTTTTTATTTATTTTAATTAAAGAGTATCCCCAACCTCCAGGAAATTAATGACCAGAGACTATAGTATATATGTTTACCTGACGGAAACTCTATTTCCTTAGCAACGGAGTTTTTGGTTCTTCCATCTGAACTATTATGTCGCGTGTTCAAAACTGAAATTATATGCCTGAGCCGAAATGTTGAATTCAACGCATTATAAAACAATCTTTTAAGAATGAAAGCAGCACAAATTATATTAAGCTGTAGTACACATAAGGGGGGGGGGGGGGGGGGTTATGTTCACCTCCAGTTGCTCATGAAGAAAACACAAATATATACAGTATATTTTGTTTTTCTATGTGAGCGAGGGAGACAAAAGGCAGAACTGCCTGTAGCGAGTGCCTACCCCATAGTTGAAAGACTGACAAGCCAAAATCAAGGGACATTACAGCCAAAATGCCTGGACACACAGTTTGAATAGAAGAAAGACTGAGAGTAACGTTTCACTCTTGGTTTGGAGAGTTGCACAGAGTAGGGGTGGGATTGTGTTGAAAGATGGGTAACACGTACTCTACGTAGAGGAGGTGGTATACACTGAGAGAGCTCTGAGGAGCACTGTTTATTGTAGTAGCGATAGAATAGCGAGAGACATGCAACATTGTGGTAAAGAGAGAGAGTTTGCAGAGAGTTGGTGAGTGGGCGGGAATTAATGATACGAAAGTCTTTTCTCTCTACTTTGTCTAGGAGTGTGTTGTGAGAGGATCCTCCCCACACATGTGAATAATACTCAATGCAAGGACACACTGTGCCCCTGTACAGAGCAAGAATCTGCGCATGGGTAAAGAAGCCCTAGAGGCAGTTGAGCACATCCAGATTCTGGGAGGCTTCCTTAGCAAGAAGAAAAAGAGACACCAAGAATATTGAGAGAAGATGACGGATTGATTTTTATGTTGTTGAAAAATAAGGAATAGTCCCCTGAGAGTTCTGGATGGGTAGTAAGAAGGAGAAATTGGGTTTTGGAAGCATTAAAGGCAACAAGGTTTTCTCTTCCCAAATTTGAAATATTAGTTAGATCAGAAGATTAGTGTGCTATGGCTTCATTACGTTTGTTTTTGAGGGATTGCTGGCTGGGGCGTTCTGGAAAACTAATTCAGTAATGTAAGATAAAGTCGTCTGCGTATGAATGGATGGGACTGGAGGTACAGTTGAGAAGACCATTTATGATAATTAGAAAGAGAATAGGAGATAGGACAGATCCCTGAGGAACACCGGAGTTGATTAGGATGAGGAAGTGAGCGATGGCCATCCACAACCGCAGCTATGGAATGGCCGGAAAGGAAATTAGAGACAAAGGCACAGATGGAGGGATAGAAACCGAAGGAGGGCAGTTTAGAAATTAAGGATTTGTGCCAGACTCTATCGAAGGCCTTCGATATATCTAGTGCAATAGAAAAGGACTCACCAAAGTCCTGAAAGATGGATGACCAAGAGTTAGTAAGATATGAAAGAAGATCACCCGTAGAGCGACACTTAATGAAGCCATACTGGCGATCTGAGAGCAGATTATGAGAAGAGAAATGCTTAAGAATTTTGGAAGCCAGAACAGTTTCAAAAACTTTAAGCGATATAAAAGATGAGAGCAATTGGACAATAGTTGGAGGGCTGAGAGTGGTCACCTTTCTTTTGGACAGGTTGAAAGAGAGAAAACTTCCAGAATGAAGGGAAAACGTTAGATGAGAGACAGGGACAAAAGACTTTGTCTAGGCAGGGAGTCAGCACGGAAGCACAGTTTATTAGTACAGTCTGTTAATATGGCATTGGGGGTTTCCTTCATACAATCGTTTATCTGCATTAACTGTAGCTTATTTTATTGTACATTTACCCAAGTTCATTACCTACATGCTTAATAATTATTGATGTTGAAGGACTAGTGGCTACATATTGTAGTTTATATTATATATATATATATATATATATATATATATATATATATATATATATATAAGCTACAATATGTAGCCACTAGTCCTTCAACATCAATAATTATTAAGCATGTAGGTAATGAACTTGGGTAAATGTACAATAAAACAAGCTAAAATTTATGCAAATAAACGATTGTATGAAGGAAACCCCCAATGACAGATGTACATGAAATATATACCCTTTCTTATTTTTCAATAATGCTGATCTGATTCAACCTTTTGTTGCAATTCTTAATTCAATATACCCAAATATGACATTCACGTTCGAGATTGAATAAACGTCAACACTGTCGTTTCTTAATACTACAATATACAGTGAAGGTGATCACTTTTCATCAGCTGTCTACAGAAAATAGATTTGTACTGGATTGGGTTTAAACTTTCTTAACCCTTAACTGGCGGCACGCAACATAAGTCGAGTGAAATAAATTTGGACTATGTGGCGGCGCGCGACATAGGTCGTTTGGCAATTTCAGCACGTAATGTTGCTGAGAGAGGGAGACAAGTGGTGGCAGGAGAGTAGCAAGCGTATGACTGCTCCAGACCACCGCGGTGAACCAACTGACATGAATCCCACCCTCCTCCACCCTCTCACACTCGCTACATAGTGAATTGTATGGGGAAAGTACCGAATTACATGGTTTTTGCACTCGTGTTGCGCGGTTGTTGCAAGAAAACTAGCAGTCATACAAGGATCGTTGTGGTGTCATTGGAAAGCTCTGTTTATGCGCTTTCAGGGATAGATACTTGTTTTACGGTCTGGGTCTTATTTAAGCATGCAAATGATCACGTAAACAGCCCTATTTTGGGTAAAAACACCCCGCTGGTGGCTACATATTTTATACCGCCTAGGCCGCTCTTTAGGTGTTAATGTTTGCCCTAAACCAAACAAGTTGATCAGTACTAAAACACTTATCAGTAGGGCTTATTAATTATGGTCTAGTTACTCTCACTTTGATGCAGAAATTAAATATCTGCACACTTATTTCCTTCAAAATAAATATCCAAGCAACATATTCTATAAAACTCTACAAAATTGTATCAACAATGTATCCACGCCGCCCCCTCCCGTACAGTCAGTCAGTCGCTAAAGATACTCGTTATGTTACCCTTCCCTATCTAGGACGTCTAAGCTTTACGATTAGAAACAAACTCAATTGCATTTCATAGTAATCATTCCCTCACATTAACTTTAGATTTATTTTTAAAAATAATTTTACTATTGGAAGTGTGTTATGTAGCGTGGAAGCCTTGCCGTGTCTTCTTAGATCTTGTGTTGTGTATCAGTACACTTGTTCGAATTTTAATGTTCGATATGTAAGTTCCACTGTAAGGTCACTACAGCACAGAGTCTTTGAACATCAGGGGAGGTCATACCGTGGTAACCACATTTATCTAAGCTCCCCATCGCAGTCTGCGATACGTGATCACTGTCACACGCCTGACCACCCATTTGCTGCCAAGAATTTTAACATTCTGGCCTCTGCCAGCAACAGATCCGACCTCCTCATGTTGGAATCGCTGTTTATTATGACTAGGCAACCTCAGTTCAACAATTGTACCGCTCTGCAAATTTGTACACAATAGGTTAATGTATGTAAGCATTAGATTGTCCATTGTTATGCTTATGTATATTGTTCTTAATATTCTTATGTTTTACGGTTTATGTTCATGTTAATATTAGTAGTATTAATAATTTCAACTGTATTAGTTCGTCATAAATAATGTATTCGCCACTACATACTCTATTGTTTCATTTCATTGTTTTGGTAGTTAGTTGTGAATCTCTAGGCACAATTTACATTATTGCAATGCATTTTAAGTAGTAGGACATTTGCGTAAGTGTTGATGTACTGTACTTTAGAAGTGTAGGCCTTGCTCATATATAGATACATTTTAGGCACTATCTTGTTTAATATATATCATATTCAATATAATTCTAAACACAATTCTTCTAGATAAATAGCTCATATCTTGCTGATTCATCTGAATTATTCGTTTTTTCTTTAAATTTCGGTTGGTGTTGCAGATGTTTTAGGATATATATCTTATTATTTCGAAACATAGGATGCTATATATCTTAATACTTATGGAAATTTAACACTCAGGCCGCGGTGACCGTCATATGACAGGTGAGAGATAAATGGACTATCCTCCGGTACCCGTCATATGACGGGCGGCATTCTGAGCACATTAGGGGCTCTGAGAGAGAGTCCGCGCGTTGGGAGAACGATAGGCGAGCACTGACCGCTCGGCATCACCACTGGGCCGGTTCTGGGACCACCGACGCCTCCCTACACACACCGGGCCTCGAGAGATAAGGTAAAAACTGAGGAAATGACCTTATTTAGGGTATTTTCACCTCCGGTTGCGCGATCGCTACAGGATAACCCGTGGTCATACAAGGATGATTCAGGGGTCATTTGGAAAGCTCTATTATGGCCCTTTCACGGATACATAATTGTATTACGCTCTGGCTCTTGTTTATGCATGAAAAAGAGCATGGACTGAAGCTCGTTTTCGGTAAATATGCCCGCCTGGCAGGTAGTTGATGTTACAAACGGACCCGTTTTTGGGGGGTTAATGAAAAAGAACGAAACTGAATGGCATATTCATTTGGCTTATGCTGATAAGTGTTTCTTCTTATTTTCAGCACTGATGGTGGACACATGATGCTCCGAAACGTCTAGTTAATAAAGAAAATGTTCACGGCTACGCTCCTCTTACTTTTCCTTATAAACACTGTATACAGTATATATACAGTATACACAGTATAGAGTAGAAATGATAGCCAATCTTTGTGTTATGCATCGTTGTAATCCAGCTCGCTTAACTATTCATTCTATAAAGCTCCTTGTTTAGGATACTTAGAATCAAATCCTGCTCGACAGGAACACAACATGCAATAATAATGATCTTTCTAGGTTACTCAATTACGCTCCAAACACAATAAACACATAGGGTAATTACACTAGTTTTTATTATACAAACAGTGGTACATGGAAATGACACATACGGATCCCAACTATAGAGTATGGGTCCAATGTTGAATCAAAGGTGACTTGGAAAGAGTTAACTAACTTTTAATCCTTCATGAATAATTATGTTACTTACAAAGCATCAAACATGAAATATTCAATTATACAAGATAAACACATAATATATGATGACAATACATATACGGGTCAAGTGTATATCAAGAGAAATAATAATTAAGTAATGTGGGTAACTGAGACCATCTACTCAGGTATGCACAGGTAAGCGTAGCTCGAAATACAAATAGGTCGCCAGGCGAGCTAGGCGGTCAAAGCTGCCGCGCGAGAGGTTAAGGTCAAAGGTACTGCGGTCAGGCTGAATAAATGCTGGATTTAGTGCAACGTTAAATCACTAACAAAAGATATGAAATTAACTTTACTCTTGATGATAAGATAATTAAATTTGCAATTTAACTACAAAAGAATAATTGTGAATAATCTCTCACATGATACACGACAAATAAATTTAATCGTAAATGAGCTAGAATCACAGTCAAGGAGGAAATCAAATTCACAAAACAAGTTGTGAATAAATATATGGAAACAATTGCTGTCTGAGCAGTGAGTTTGAATAAATTAACAAACTACTGTAAATAAAATAAGACACAGAACGAAGTAGTGACAGATAATAGCCAAAATGAGGACTGATGAACCATAAGATAAAATATAGACGCAAAATAAAGTAGCGACTATGAATAACCCGAAAAACAGGTTAGTGAAATATAGAATACTATCAAGACACATGGACGTTGGTTAAGAGACTCAGACCAAGAGTGAGAGCAGTGGAAATTAATTACTTAAGGAGTGCGTGCGGAGTTACATGGAGGGATAGACAGACTAATGAGGAAGTAAGAAGGAGGTGTTGTGTGGAGGTAGATGTGCTGGAAAGTGTGAAAAGGAACAACTTGAGATGGTTCGGCCATATGGAACGTATGGAAAGCGAGAGAATGACTAAGAGGGTGTACGAGAGCGAGGTGGAGGGACAGAGAGGGAGAGGTAGACCGAATGAGAGGTGGAAGGATGGAGTGAGGAAGTACATGAACGAAGGCGGTGCTGGTTCGGGGGAGGGGCGTCGACTGACCGGGGACAGAGGTGCATGGGGGCTGTTCGTTCGTGGCCACACCTTCGGGGATCACGGCGTCAGGCAATAGATAGATAGATAGATAGAGATCAAGACACAACGACGTAGTGTTTTATAAATAGCCGAATAAAGGCTGATGAATACAGGAATGTATAATTGGAATTCCTAAACTTTGCTGTGATAGAATATCATAAACCGGGTAACGTAATGGATCGGATTATTCACAAGAACTAATATAGATTAGGAATCTTGAACATAGATTAATTCAATCTCAACGGAATGGGTTTTTACTTTTAATAATGGCGACTTTGTACTCTAAGTGATCTTCTATGAAAAATGGACGAAGCACTGTCCGGAGGTTTAGATTAAGTTTTAAGAAGGAAAATTGCTCTCGTTACACATTTCACTTCGAACTTCGACACGGAACCAATAATAACATAACTTAATAAAATCTGGGAGCGTTCACTAAGTATTAAGGATAATATAGAGTATGTAACGAAAGTAAAACAATTATATAGAACGTTGATGTGGACTGAAATTGGTTAAAATCACGAACTGTATATATAAATAAACTGCACAGGTGAAAGTTAAGTTCTCGTAATACGCGAACAAATTAGGTCAAGGAGAGTCCGGAAAAAGGCCTCTATGATAATACTAATTTGAACACTCACATATTTGATATTACCTTCACAATAATTCCCTAAACATAGTAACAAAGAGACACTTAGGGTATGGATGTAGAGAAGTAATATCCATGAGAGAGAGCCTGGACGACGTAGGACTCGTAGCTCCTCTTTCGATTGGACACCAAAGGGAACTGCCTCTCTCACACACAGCTAGAGACGGTCACTTCAAGTTCTTTTAACACACCTCTGGGTCGCCACACTCATTGAACTTTTTATAGGGAAAATGGCTAGCCCTACTCGGAAGTAACTCAGACCCTAACTCGGAAGTAGATACCCACTAAAAGCTTAGCCTATCGATTATATATTTCGGTCAGGCTATATTCGGATGAAAATTTGAGTATAATTTAATAAATTTCGGAATTGTAGGGACATGGGGATATCGATCTTTTAATTATTGTGACGTTAATAATTGCCTTAAAAATATAATTATCATGGGAATATATGGATATAGTTATTCTATATTTCTTAAGATTATACTCATATTTTAAAAAGCTTGCATGGGTGCAAGATAAATCTTTTGCATGTATTTGTCTTTTCCTTGATTTTCAACGTTGCATGCAAGGCTTTCGTTACTCTCTATTTATCAGCTATTGTTGATATAGGTGATTTTCTGCACTGTAGAGGTGGTTCTTTTGGTCACCTCTGTTGAAATATGACATTGGATGTTGATGAGGTATTAACATAAACTCTTCCTCATTATAATCCAAATCTAGTTCCTGGGTTGGGTACGCCTTTGTCCCTTATCCCGGACCCTGTGATTGGTCCGGAAGGGGCCCTTGTGATTGGCTCAGAAATAGGTCATGCTCGATAAGTGGCCCTGCATTTCCTGTAGGTCCCAGTAGAGGGCGTTGATATATGTGGGTAGACTGTTTTGTTTGCTGATCCCATGGAAAACATGGATTAATTATGATGGACTGCGTTGTTTCTTTCTCGGTCTGGATATGTGCCCTTTGTTTCGTTCTTTTCCTCTCCTTTATGTTAGCTATCCTGGCTCTGGATGGTTGAGTCTTTTCTTGGTTTATGAGTGCATCTGAGGGGGTTGCTAACTTGGCTGCTTGCATCCCCGTCATCTCACTTTTTGTAGTATGTAGGTGGTGCAGTGCTATATCAGTGAATCAAAACTGAGCTATAAAATAACATATGCATGATAAGGACAATCTGACTTTCATGTAAAACATAAGTACTGTTATATGCATTACCATATTATTGTACAATTAGCATAAAATGCGGATATTTTGCCCCCCTTACTTGAACGGGCTCCCTTGAACAGGATTACATAGGTAGTACTATATAAGTAAATTCCCAGGAGAAAAAATACATGTTCCTATCTACTAGATCTAAATGCAAATTGAACAACACCAGTTACTATCTTTCATCTTCTTTGTGTTGGTCGCGTGGATGTGGGTGTGTGTTCAGGCTTTTTTATCGGTACTCAAATAAATTGTATGACCACGTACAGTACACTCGAGGAAAACACAATATCTACACTAACGCCTTAAACATTATGCAAGTGGGTCGAAATGTTGTGATAATACAAGACAGACGTATGTTCACCCGGTTCATTTCAATCACGCAGATACATATTCAGCTCACCAGTGTAAATTATTTTATATTTATTAGTGTGTTTTTGTCCTGCGAGTGTACAAATCTGTGAGATATAGGTACAGTAAAACAACCTTAAAATGTCATACCTGTGGTTGAAAACATAAATGCATAGTTCCACATAAAAGTTATCAAAAGTGTGTGGTTGATTGTGGCAAAAATACTGTAAGCAATAAAACACCACACATCCCAATATTTTAGCATGTATCATCATAGATAAAAAGTGAAGACATTGTATGTTAAGTTACCAATTGTCTACCTCTAGAATACTACATGAACATTTATGTACTTCTATTTAGTAAGTATTTGTTGTAGATATATTTACATCAGACCGTATTTTTCGTGCCCGCAACTCACCTTACTACACAGATGAATTTTAATTAACATAGATAGATATATAGATACGGATAGGATGAAAAACCGAGTCTTACTGAGTCTAAGGATACCTCTTGCGGGAATAGTGTACCAGAAGCAACAAGGATATTTTATAGCAAGTTGTTTTCCTTATAGTAAAGTTAGAGTTGGCGTTACCGAGTGTCGTGTCCTTAACGTTGGCTATCATGTCACATCATAGAGATCGAGCTAATTGAACACCACATTATATCCCAACAATGAACCCAGAACCCAGAAGGTTGTGGCTACGAGTCATAACCTATAACGCTCGTTTTGAAATCAAACGAACTGTACTCACCAACTGCATAGAGAAGTATAAGGGACTATTTAACGAGAATATTATATGAAGGATATGGGCAATGCAATCACTATTTTCTTTTGAAGCGCAAAATATGGTCTTATGGGTGTGTCAAAGAGACATAATTATAATATGTTATTTTATTTTCATAATGTTGAGATGGAGGATATTAAGGATTGCAGGTATGTGAAGATGCTTTACTGCTTATACATAATTATATATAAATATATATATACCGGTATATATATATATATATATATATATATATATATATATATATATATATATATATATATATATATATATATATATATATATATAATATATATATATATAATTTATATACTGTATATACTGTATATATATATTTACCGGTATATATATTATATATAGAGTATATATATGAAATAGAGACAGAGGGTGGATGGGAAGAGCAAGAGACTACAAAAAGAAAACGGTAAAAGTAACCGAATGTTCAGCTTTGCCTGGAGGTAACTCTGCCTCACAGTATTCACATCCACACAATCGTTAAACTTACACCACACAATAGCTTGTGTTTTATAATAAATTGCTTGCAATTGCAGTTTTATCCTCAGTTATGCAATTACATACACATAATCACATGGTCGCAATGGAGATTCGTGGACTATTCTGAACATATTTTGTAATAACAAATGTGATACAATGACGAACAATGTTGACAGACGTAAGAGACAATTCCCCACAGACCCTGACTATACACCCTTCACCAATCACCAGACAAAGCATATCATCAACAATCTCAAGCACTCACCCGCCTGTGGCCTAGACAACATAAGCAACATACACCTCAGACACCTGGGACCACAAGGCATACAAACACTCACTAACATATCAAACTACAGCTATTCACACAACACAATACCAGACATTTGGAAGCATGGTATCATCATCACATTCCCCAAACCCAACAAAGACCCCACGCTACCCTCCTCGCACCGCCCCATCACACTCCTTTGCTCCCCCTCCAAAGTCATGGAACGCCTAGTATTACAACTAATTACACCCGACCTACCCCTAGCTCCAACACAACATGGCTTTAGGCCACTGCACTCCACAAACACTCTTCTCACAGACCTTACACAAAGAGCTTTTGACGGCATCAACTCAGCTAGACCACCACACAGATCACTATTAGCCACACTCGACATTAGTAAAGCCTTCGATGCCATCCCCCGCCACAACCTAACAAACAAAATCTACAACACAAACATGCACAACAACACAAAAAGGTGGCTGGCCAACTTCCTAGCAGGCAGATGTGCACACGTATCTTTTGCCGGTCAGTCATCTAAAATCAGAAACTTTCCAAACGGAGTCCCACAAGGATCCGTCCTATCGCCCGCACTCTTCAATCTGTACATGCACAATATAACTAGACCCAATACTCCCCAAATAAACTTAGCCTCCTATGCAGATGACATAACACTCACATGCACACACCATGACCCAAGAAGAGCAACAGATCTCCTTCAACCCTATCTCAACACACTACATGGCTGGTGCACTACAAACAGACTTAATCTAGCCCCAGCCAAATCCACCGCAACCCTGCTCACAAGCTGGACAGGTGAACACGAATATATCCCTCAACTCACCATAAACAACACACCCCTAACACATACACACACACCCAAAATCCTAGGAGTAACATATGATACTCATATGACATTCAAACAGCACACCACAAACATTAAAAAGAAACTGACACCCAGATTTAACGCCCTCAGGTCACTTGCTCACACAAAATTTGGACACAACAAAGAAACTACCACCACAGTATATAAACAATACATAAGATCAGTAATGGAATACGCAAGCCCAGCCTGGGCTTCTAACCTAGCTGAAACACATCATAAGACCTTACAGACTATTCAAAACAAAGCCCTGAAGATCATTACAGGCTGCACAGCTACTGCACCCACAGATCATCTACATCAAGAAACCAAAATCCTCAAAGTCAAAGACCATCTGGACATGAGAGGCACTCAATTCCTGGCAGCAGCCTCCACGAACCAAGACCACCCACTAAACTACATGGCAACACACCCATAGACACCAAGAAATATCAAAACAACACCCAGCACACGGTATCACACACAATTATTGTCCTCTGTCCCTCCCTGCCCACCCCGAACCAACTTCCAGAAGCACATCCATACTCATATCTCTCGCCAATCCATCCACTCACTCACAGACAACACGCAGCTTTATGCACGACCTCCCGAAATCCATCCTTCCGAATCCTCCCTCTCTCGCGAGGACAGAGTCCACCTGGCCAGGCTGAGATGCGGACACCATCCAGCTCTCCTGAGCTATCAGAAGAGACTGGATGACTCCGTTGTCGACGCCTGCCCGGGATGTAACACAGCACCCCATACCATTAAACACATCATAGAAGACTGCATTTCACACAACCACTTACGCCAACAACACAACCTACACTCAATGAGAGCTCTGTGGGAAAGCCCGATCGTGGCCATGGCCTTCCTCAGGGACTCGGGGCTGTTCGGCCAGGCAGCTTAGGGAACAACAACAACAACATGTTGACAGACTACTTAAACTACAAGGCATAAACAAATATTGAGAATAGTAGTTATTGCCTTTCGACTTATTTATACCATAAGGTAGATTTCAATTATTCATGACCAAGACTATATTATAATCCCTGCAGTGAAACGTAGTAAAAATTGCATTGCACAATTCGAACACTGATAATTTATAATTCGCACTAGCCAAACAAATTACTTCACAATTGTTATATGCAGTCTCCCAATTATATCATAAAGCAGTGTTTCTTGTTGAGGCATTAATCTACAGCTACGTGAATGTACGAACCAGGGGAGCTGTAATGTATTGATCTTGTTACTGAGCTAGTAGCCACAAGATTAGACATTCAAAATACACTGTGTCAAGGGAGGATATTATTGGAAAACAAATGTGTACTGTAATCGTTTGAGTCATTGACGACAAAACCCAAAGGCACAACATATATGCACACCTAAGATACACAGTTATTTAGAGTTATAAATGTTCATGTACTGTTTCATTACATTCTTGTGTGAATTAGTACATGAATAATGAAGTACAACTTGAATACCGATTATATTTGTTTGCAAAATATTCGAACTAAGCATAATATAATTCTACAATATGAAAATAACTTAGGAGAATGTGACAATGAGATAATATCAGCTTATTCATTTAAAACACAAAAGTAATTTAAAGGATGCCAATATCACTCACCACTCAACAACATTAAATTAAACACAAATTAATGAACAGTCACTATAATAATTAAATACGTAGAGCACAGCAGAGCCTTGCAAGAATTAAATGTCATACCTAGGCCAATATATATATATATATATATATATATATATATATAAATATATAATATTATGCTGATCACAATCATTATTCTTGGTTTAAACTGAATAGATTGTACATTCAAATATATATTCAGTAACATAATGACAAAGCATGATAATATAACACGAGGGTATTCGTAATTCTATGGAAGTTCTTTATAAAAAAAAAACAGCCATGTCCTACCTTGTGTATTTGAAAGGAAAACTACAGTGCACCTGCGTGTCTTTGTGTGTGGGGCGTGTTTGTTCATCAGCTTCGGGCTTTTGTGGAGAATAATTGAACAAGTTGAAATGGGGTCCCCACGTTTCCATTTTCTCTCTTTCCTCTACATATTGCTATTGTTTCCTATAATCAATAATATAATATAAACCATTGTTAATACAATGCGGTTAACTTACATTCGATATATTGGTTTGTTTATTTTACTTCCGAATAAGAACTGAGAATGAGAACCATTGATTTAATTTACCAACTTGTTTGTACTTTTAGAAACAAACCCTCATTAGAGACGTCTTATATTATTGCAAATAACCATACTATTTAAGTTCAATAAATACCATCACTTGATATATGGAGATACATCATATGATTTTGATAATTATCAATCGGTGCTCTAGTGTCCAAAACCAGCGCTAAATCTCTAATCTTAATATAATGTTCACATAAAAGCCAGAATACAATACAAGAATGTGCCGGGGTGTTATCAAATGGTTACATTGTTTGCATTACATAACTTTAGGAAGAGGTTTTTGCTTTTTTATGGATGCCCCTCTCCCTCATGTTTAGCCCCATTTGTTTTGAGAGTTTAAGACGTTCGCCCCATTAGTTGGCCAATTTTATAAAATTTTGCCCCGTTTATTTGTCAATATTAAGATCTTTTGTCCCATTTAGATGTCCTGGCGAGCAATAGCGAGCCAGCAATAACATTCCGGTCTTCGGCCGGAACAATTTTCTAACGAAAAATGTACACATGAATATCGAATTGTTTTTTAAAGCTTGATGAAGGCCTATGGAGGAAACTAAAATAATAATTAATATATATATATATATATATATATATATATATATATATATATATATACAGTATATATAAACAAGTAATAATCTCTACCCCTTAATATTATTTAAGTTGAAAAACCTACCTATAATGCAACACATTTCATACATTCGACACTAAACATTTACTCGAAGGTATCAAACTACCATTGCGACAGAAACCTCGACAATAAATATACCTTTTCAGTCTGACCTTGGTCGCAAGAAGCGCAGAATGTCATTGCAACATTTATATATATAGGTTATTTTCCTACCTCACAAAACCAGTCTACTGAAAGCGTGCATTTTTCTAATATATTAAAATTTAACTAGACAACAGACGGCTGGTTTCTGCACGGCTCCAACCTCCCAGAGATGCAGTCACAAACAAAGGAAAGATTCTAGACGGACGTGCCTGGCAAGAAAAGAAATTAAAATATATATATATATATATATATATATATATATATATATATATATAAACTGTACAGCAGTATATACTGCAATGATCAAAAGATATTTAGTAACGGCACATGTGGAAATATGCATTTAATTTTTGTCTAGGGGGTGAGGGAGAAAAACGGCAAAACTGCCTGTGACGAGTGCCTCCCCAAGAGTTGAATAAGTGACAGGGCCAAAGTCAAGGAATGTTCATTTGAATGTCTTTTATCTATATATACATATATAAATAAATATATATATACCGGTATATATATACATATATATATATATATATACCGTATATATATATATACCGTATATATATATATATATATATATATATATATATATATATATATGACTAAAATAATAAAGCAGTCCTGCATTAGAACCCACTGAGGATCCACCAAGTGGAGAAATGCATTTGGCAAAATTTTAAATAGTGGCAGCATTCTTTTAATAATTATGACCATAGATTGGAGTTCTCATTAAGGGACTACATTCTAAAAGCACATTTTATAGTTTTCTTTTGATTCCTCTGTTTTGAAGCACTGAAATCTTCGCAAGAAGTTTGTCTTTTAATATATGTTCCTGGCAGACATTTTTAAGTTATTTTGTATTCCTATATTTTTATTGTAAGCACTGAAATCTTCGCAAGAAGTTTCAATCTTTTTTTCCTGGCTCCTGCTTGCAGACACATACCGTTTGGAGGGTCTGTATTTTAATAAGCACGCATATTTAGAATGTTTCAAACATTCTAACAGTATTTTATGATAAAGTTTTATTTTTCTTTGCTACTAATATTGTAAGTCATATGTTGTTCTTCCATTGGTATTTGCGGTTGTCTTACTGCACCCTTTTTTCTCATATATATATATATATATATATATATATATATATATATATATATATATATATACTGTATATACAGTATATATACAACTTTATAGTTTGTATTTTCCAACTTTTACTTCCGGACAAAGGCTTGAAGGCAGTAGATTAACCATTCAACAAGGTGAAGTCAGTTGGTCTTATTCCAGACTGTGAGGGAGGCAACGAGACAATTTGATTTTACAACTGGCACGTTTGTGATTTTACTTTCGTAGACCTACAACGCCTGGTTGTTTCCTCGTGGCCCAGTGCAAGCTCCGACTCCTTGAAGCTTCATTGCCACGTCCCCTACCTCATAGTCTCGGACCCTCTCTCTCCCAAACACCACCTATTGAGCTGCATACTCCCTAGGCACTGCCTCAATAGCATAATTTGAAACTGGGAATATTCATACATCGCTAATTTACTGGAAATAAGAGGGAATTAATGTGACGTGTCGATGGGTTTGAAGTGATGCACTAGTACCTATATAATGTAGGACACATATTTTTACGAATAGGCCTTTAAGTATTTCTGAAGAAATACAAATGTTGGGTGTTAGCATGTTGTTGCGCTTCACTTAATTACTTCAATACGAAAATAGAATATATCCTAAAGGAAAATAACATTGCCTGCTCCAAATTCCTCCGACACATGAGAAACACAAATTACAGATTTTTTTTTTTTTTTAAACACAGATAAAACAAAAAGGTCCATGTGCCTAAAGGCATCCTCCATTCATAAAATGTTTGTAACAACTGGATTTAAACTTTTGTAGATTGTAAGTTTGTGGAAAGCAACTCGAGGGAAGTGAATTATTCCAAAGAGTAGTAGTTCTAGGGATAAATGAATTTTGATAAGCAGAAGTTCTGCATTGTGGAGGAGAAAGTGTAAATTCATGGGCGCTCTCAGCTGCCCTAGTTCTACGGGAAAGATGTGGAGAGGCGTCACAATTGAAGCAAGTTCCTCGGAACAATTGCTGTGAAAATATCTGTAGAATAATGCGAGGGATGCAACGTTTCTTCGTATGGATAATGTAGGAAGGTCCTGTGTGATTGCAGGGTTATTGATTAATCTAATAGCTTTATTTTGAATTTTGTCCAACTGCCTCAATGCAACCACTCCACTTCCACTCCGCAGAGGTGAACAGTAATCCATCTGAGAACGCACATGACTTTTATATATTACGGCCAACTGCTCGTCAGTGAAGAATTCTCGAACTCTGTACAGGAGTCCCAGTTTTTTAGAGGCATTCTTAGCAATGCTTCTAACATAATGTGTCCAGCTCAGGTTAGTAGTTAATGTTAAACCGAGAATGTCAATACTAGGGGAAGTGGGAATATTTACGTCATTAATAAATATATGGGAGTCAGTGAGATTCTGTTGGTTAGAAAATTTAATGTACTTGGTTTTCTGTGCATTAAAGGAAATTAGATTGTTTTGTCCCCATCCATAATTCTAGAAAGGCCCTGGTTCAGACAAATTGCAGTGTTTATTTTTGAATTTATAAGATCGGGTTGGGTGAAAGAATTGGTAAATGTGAAGGAACTGTGGAGTGTTGAGTCATCTGCGTAGGAATGTATTGGATTATGAATGGTAGATATGAGATCATTGATATGAATAAGGAACAGAGTTGGGGCCAAAACTGATCCCTGAGGAACACCAGCATTTATTGAGTGAAATTGAGAATAAAGGCCATCTACCATTACACATATTTTTCTGTTATGAAGATAAGAAGAAATTAGTGGAACTAATGATGCAAGGCCGTAGTGTGACATCTTCGACAATAAGGATTGATGCCAGACTGTATCAAATGCCTTTGTTATATCCAGTGCTATTGTATGTGTTTCACCATGTAAGTTGCAAAAGCGAGCCGATATGGGCTTGACAAGCGTCGAAAACAAGACATTTGATAACATATAATTTCTATTTTACTGCATTCCATGTCAACATTTTGAATTATGATAGCCTGGTGGGTTATAATATAATATAGTATATGCTGTTTACACAATTATGATAGCCTGGTGGGTTATAATATATTATTGTATATGCTGTTTACACAATTCAAAATAATACAAACATTAATGATATAGTTAATGAACACATTAATATATATTAATCTTTTGATATAAAACTTTCAGATAAGAACAAATGTATTCCTAAACTATACATATCTAAATTTCATAAGATACCGATATATTGCTGGAGCTAAATTTGCAACCACTAAAACTTTAAGAGAACAAGTAGCGATAATTTTAAAATACGTTAAGAATGCACACACATTATTATATTATTATTATTACAAGGCACTGCAATAATATAAGGAACAGAAGTGTAATTAATTATTTCTAGAGTGTAGATAATTAATTAGAAGTTGTTAACCAAATTAACACCATGTCGAAAGTTACTTCAGTACATAGCTTCGACTGTTCTACTGTGTATACCAATTTACCTATAGAAGATGTATATTCAGAACTCAGTAATATTATAAATGTACATTTTAAATTTATTATAAGTACATAAATACTAAGCCACATGTAGATGAAACATGGCGTAGCTCTACTCCCAGGAAATGTATAAGCTTTGATATATATAAACTTAAAGATCCCCTTAAAGTTAAAATGTTCAATACATATGTTAAATTTGAGCAACACATTTTCAAACAAATGTTTAGGTATTCCGATGGGTGGAAATGCTAGACCACTCATTACAAATGTATTCCGATGGGTGGAAATGCTAGACCACTCCTTACAAATGTATTCCGATGGGTGGAAATGCTAGACCACTCATTACAAATGTATTCTTATTGGCCGTAGAATTTATATGTGTGAATAATTTAGTACACAGTAAAAATCCTCAAAAATTAGCGCTAGCTAAATTACTAAGTAAAAACAGTAGATATATCGATGATATTCTTGTCCTTAACGTAAATAAGTAAAAAGACCAAACTGTTGTTGATGCTTTTACCCAGGGGCGTCAAAAAACATATATATTATATTTATTACCTAAGGTCTGTATATGGGAGGGAAACATGCTCGAATCATCAGCATAAGCTGTTCACAGTATGGTCTTAGAATGTTTGCTTAGTGTTTAGTGCAAATTTTGTATATTTAGTACAAATTGAATTCGACTTTCGCAAAAATAATAGTTAATACAGATAAGGTGAAGTTGTCACAGGTATAGCTATAGATAACATTCCATCTTTGCTCGTTATGATTTAGCCACATTCATGATGAAATAATGATAGTATATTGTGATGGATATTCTTAAACAAATTATAGTAAATGTAACTGATGTTGCTGCTGCTGGTTTTTCTAGGTCAGAATCAACTTGTCTGAAAAAGAAAGATAAAGATAAAACGACAGACAGAGAGTAAGACTCTTAGTGAATCATTATTTGATCGGCTCATTAAATACACATTTTATACCTTATGGTATGGAGCTTAGCTTACTTAAGGGGAGATGGGCTGGTTTTATGGACCACTTTTTCCCTCATGTATATATATATATATATATATATATATATATATATATATATATATATATATATATATAATATTGGCCTAGGTATGACATTTAATTCTTGCAAGGCTCTGCTGTGCCCTACGTATTTAATTATTATAGTGAGTGTTCATTAATTTGTGTTTAATTTAATGTTGTTTAGTGGTGAGTGATATTGGCATCCTTTAAATTACTTTTGTGTTTTAAATGAATAAGCTGATATTATCTCATTGTCTCATTCTCCTAAGTTATTTTCATATTGTAGAATTATATTATGCTTAGTTCGAATATTTTGCAAACAAATATAATCGGTATTCAAGTTGTACTTCATTATTCATGTACTAATTCACACAAGAATGTAATGAAACAGTACATGAACATTTATAACTCTAAATAACTGTGTATCTTAGGTGTGCATATATGTTGTGCCTTTGGGTTTTGTCGTCAATGACTCAAACGATTACAGTACATTTGTTTTCCAATAATATCCTCCCTTGACACAGTGTATTTTGAATGTCTAATCTTGTGGCTACTAGCTCAGTAACAAGATCAATACATTACAGCTCCCCTGGTTCGTACATTCACGTAGCTGTAGATTAATGCCTCAACAAGAAACACTGCTTTATGATATAATTGGGAGACTGCATATAACAATTGTGAAGTAATTTGTTTGGCTAGTGCGAATTATAAATTATCAGTGTTCGAATTGTGCAATGCAATTTTTACTACGTTTCACTGCAGGGATTATTATATAGTCTTGGTCATGAATAATTGAAATCTACCTTATGGTATAAATAAGTCGAAAGGCAATAACTACTATTCTCAAAAAAAAATTATGCCTTGTAGTTTAAGTAGTCTGTCAACATTGTTCGTCATTGTATCACATTTGTTATTACAAAATATGTTCAGAATAGTCCACGAATATTCATTGCGACCATGTGATTATGTGTATGTAATTGCATAACTGAAGATAAAACTGCAATTGCAAGCAATTTATTATAAAACACAAGCTATTGTGTGGTGTAAGTTTAACGAGTGTGTGGATGTGAATACTGTGAGGCAGAGTTACCTCCAGGTAAAGCTGAACATTCGGTTACTTTTACCGTTTTCTTTTTGTAGTCTCTTGCTCTCCCATCCATCCTCTGTCTCTATTTCATACATATACTCTCTCTCTATATATATACCGGTATATATATATATATATATATATATATATATATATATATATATATATATATATATATATATTATATATATATATAATATATATATTATACCGGTATAATATATATATATATATATATATACAGTATATATTGTGACGCTTCTGCATAGTAGCCACGTGCGGGCATGCGCGCGCGTCGGCTGGCGGCAGCCGGCCAGCAGGCTTTTCCTTAGTATATATCCTACGACAACGTAACTAATGTCTGGGATATTCTTATGTTGTTTCACAGTTTGTAGCTGCCCTTATTCTTAACCAACGCATCTTAGTATATTTTATTCTCGATAGTTGATTGTTTCATTATAATATATAAGATGTAAGTCTAGTGAGAGTGGGAGGAGACGAGCGGGAGAGAGAGACCGGCTGGGGGACGTTGCTTCGCGTGGAGAGTCCAGCTTGGGACGAGCCTGATGTTGCCACATACATTTGATTGTAATGTTAGGCTTAGTTTCGACTCACGCACGGGGTAGACGATTTTGACCCGGCAACTGTGTTGAGTGTTGCCAAGACTGGGATGTATTCTGCATGCCTAGTGGGGGGTCCAGACAGATTCAAGACTCAGAGCTCACCTCACTGTCGTACCCTTCGGACCCCCTAGATATCTATCCCTCTCAACCCCACTTAGAAACTTTCTCTCTTACTTTGTATACCTTCCTTCCACTACTTCACCAATCTATTTAATTATCCCATCCCCTTGATAGACCTTATATCTATTATTGTATTAACGACGAGCTCTCAGATAACTAGATAGGATTTTGGCCCTTATGCAGAGATTTAATTGTTAATGAGACCTAGGAAGCTTTTTTTGTTGTCTCATGTTTGGTGGATTCATGCTTGCTAGTGTGTTCTTGTGTCAGGTTAGTAGGGGCTAGACCGGAGGGGGGGCTTTTTGCGATCCTTGAAGTAAAGTCTACTGGTGCGAGTCCTGTGGACCCGCACGACTTTACTAGGATACCCGTGGGAGTCTGAGGGTATTTTCATGTCTGTGTCCCTGTGTGTCTAGTGTTGTGTTGCGTGAGGGCCCTTGCCTAGTCCACTCAGCACTGCGCTAGCACGTCTTGCTTTTGTTTTAGGGTCGCCAGGAGAGAGTCAGATACTTGCGATCTGAGTCTCTCAAGAGAGCACCCTTTCAATTAGAGTAATTTGGCGCACAGACTTGGGAACGTCCCTAGGCTAGAGCAGGTGGCTCAGCCCGGGTATCCGAAGCCTATATCCTTCCGGCTAGACCTCTGCCACCTGGCAGATTAACAGCTAGGGGTTTATCATCTCTGTATGCTTGTTATTGTGCCACAGTTTACCGTTTTTGTGAGCATTGTGAGTCAGGGTGTGGCTTAGAGACTCTGTCCGAGCAGGCTTGCCTGACTAAGAGTGAGAAGCACACCTGTATGTGGTTATGTTGCGAGTTGATGCCTTTATTTAATTTTACCTATGCCATTATACACTGTATGTCCTATCACTAGTATTTATTCCTGCTTATGAGTTAAGAGTTCTCTAAATCCGTAATGTATTTTCTTTGCTAAGCATCAGATCCTACAGTAGTCGCATGCAGTTTAGACACCCGCATCTTGTCTACCTGTACGATGTTTTGAGGACTGTTTGCTTTCACCTTCTTTCACGCAGGGGTGATTAGTTGTATTAATTAACGTAACGTTAAATGTACTTTCTTCTAGTTTGTTATTAAATTGTTTCTGCAATTTAATTCCGTTATCTATCTTTTCCTTGAAGCTTTAAGTCAACTTAATTGTGTGATCATTTATATAGCCTGCTTGACTATCAGCAGTCTATAGTGCGTGCACCCTGTAACCGAGTCATAGGATACCTCGTTGTCCAGGCAGGACTCTTGACGGTTTAGGGTGGTTTGTTGCCTGGGTTTATAGATAAGGGTTGGATCTAGTATTTTCCGTTGTTGCTTGTTGCCGCATACCTAGTCCAATAGAAAGAGCCCAGTGTTTATATATCCAGGACGTAACAAATGGCGACCTTGCATAGGATTTACTGAACAGAGGAATATGGTGGTCATTTGTTTTGAGATTCCTTATGATTAGAGGAATACAGTGGACATAGGTTTTTTTTTGAGCAACCAATATAACACATTAAAGACTTTAAATAACATTAGTATATACATACTTGCATAGGAGATAAGGCACATTCTATAACCGCGATAATTACTGCAGTATACAAACATGTCAAATTCATCAGAACACAGTGATGGGTCAGGTCACGATACGGGCTCGGAGGGAGAAAGACCTGTGGAGTGGCTAGTCGATAGCGAGGAGGGTGCTAGAAGATTTTTAGAGGTGCCCCCTACCGCTGCCAGGGTGTTGAAGCTGAATAAGTATGGCTTAAAGTGTGTGGCAGGTCTTCAGGGTCACCAGGGTTTAAGTGGCATGAGGAAAGATCAGCTGAGGACTTTGATATTGGGTTTAGAAGGGAGAGACCTGGGTGGAGAGGCGACTGGGGGCCCCGGTCCCCAGCCCCCCCTCCACTCTACCCCCATATCAAACGTCAGGGTGCCTGAATTTAGTACATACCCCCAAGTTGATGGTCAATGGCAGCGTGGAATTCAATCACAGGGACCCTCTCCATTAAATGCACCTTCCCCTCCTCAAGGGTTGACTCCAGATTTGTTGTTTCGGCTTGAGATGGCCAAGGTTGAGGTTGCTAGAGCTCAGGTTGAGGCTACCGAAAGACAGGCTAGAGCTCAGGTTGAGGCTGCTAGAGCTCAGGTTGAGGCTGCCGAGAGACAGGCTAATGTG
Source organism: Paralithodes platypus (assembly GCA_032716605.1). NCBI lineage: Eukaryota > Metazoa > Arthropoda > Malacostraca > Decapoda > Lithodidae > Paralithodes > Paralithodes platypus. The sequence goes on from CM064535.1 coordinate 7,622,073, forward strand.
CAGGCTGAGGTTGCTAGAGCTCAGGCTGAGGCCGCAGAGAGAACAGCTATACGAGAGGCTGAACTGCAGGCAGAGTCTACTAGGTATCGGGCTGACAGGGAGCTGGAGAGATCTCGAGTGGAGGTAACAGGGCGAAATATTGGGGGAGGTAACAGACATCGGGACCAATCATTGTCGCACCTACTTAAACTAGTTCCTGTGTTCGATGAATTGGGTGTGGCTGAGTTTTTTATGCGATTTGAGAAGAAGTGTCAGGAACACCAGTGGCCTCAGGAAAAGTGGGCAGCATTAGTTTCATCAAGACTCCTAGGAAAGGGGCTAAAATCGTATGATGCACTACCTTTAGAGTCCTGTGTAGTTTATGATGAGCTAAAGAAGGCTGTGCTACGGGCCTATGAGTTACAACCAGAAACTTACCGCTTGAGGTTTCGGGGTGTTACTAAGGGCAAGGATAGTACCTTCCTAGAACACGCCCGGGACTTGTCTGATGCACTACGACATTGGCTGCGTTCTGAGAGGGCAGCTACTTTTGAGGAGTTGAGTGAGCTGGTTCTCTTGGAGCAGTTCTTTAAGTGCACAGGCGGGGACTTAACATTAAATATAAAGGAAAAAAATCCTAGAACTCTCCAGGAGGCAGCAGAAATGGCTGACCTCCGACTGTCATTAATTCGAGGGTGCGGAGCAGCAGCTAGGAGTGAGTCGGGTGCAAAGGATCGTACCCCTCCCCCTCCCAAGAATTTTGATACACATAAATACACAAAACCATCTAGCACTGACAATAAAACTGAACATAAACCAAATACCGTCCCGTATAAGAAGTCTAATGGTACCTCCCACCCCCAAGGGAAACCAAAGAGTAAAGAGTGCTTTGCATGTCACAAGGAGGGTCAATTTGCAAATGCTTGTCCGAACAAGCCACCAAACAAGGTTGTGTCATTGGCCCGCAGCATAGGGGTGTCGCCTATATCTTCTGAGTTTGCCAAGGGTAGTTCGTCAGAGGTTGGGACACAGCCTGTGTTCAAGAGTCCGGAAGGCTCGAACCCTGTCCGCGCCGTCTTTGGGGGTCATAGAGGGCATGGTTTTGTGAGGTGGGCTGGCGAAAGGCGAGGAGTTAAGCTATTGCGTGATACTGGGGCTTCTGAGACCTTGTTAACCCTTAAAAAGCGGCTCACCACATAAGTCGTTTTTAATAAAGCTGGACTATGTGGCGGCGCTCGACATAGGTCGAGTGGCAATTTCAGCACGTAATGTTGCTGAGATAGAGAGACAAGTGGTGGCAGGAGACTAGCGAGCGTATGACTGCTCCAGACCACCGCGGCGAACCTACTGACACGAATCTCAGCTCCCTCCTCCCTCTCTCACTCGCTATATATGGAATTGTATCGGAAAAGTGGCTAATTACCTGCTTTTTGCACTCGCGTTGCACGGTTATTGCAAGAAAACTAGCCATCATAAAAGGATCGTTATGGTGTCATTCGAAAGCTCTGTTTATGCCCTTTCAGGGATAGATACTTGTTTTACGGTCTGGGTCTTATTTAGGCATGAAAATGATCACGTAAACAGCCCTATTTTGGCTAAAAACACCCTGCTGGACGGTACATATAAATAAACCGCATAGGCCGCTAAAGAAGGGTTAAGGAACTTTACTGGAAGACCGATTAACGCTGCTCGGGTGGTGGTAGTTCAGGGGATCAATGTTACGAAGTCCTACCCGCTGGTGCGGATGGAGCTGGAGGTGGGTGGTGTGGCGAAAGAGCTGGATGTAGGAATTGTAGAGAACTTGCCTGTTGGGGGCGTCGACCTCCTCCTCGGCAACGACGTTGCGGTGCCTGCTTCTAAGGTTTAACCCTTGGTCGTTGCCGAGAAGGCGGCCGACGTTAGTGGGGAGGAACAGGAGTGGGTTGAGAAGTGTAGCGTACAAACCATGGCGTGTGTTGTGACGCGTTCTCAGACATCTGGAGCCTTGCAGCCACCACCTCAGTCTATCATACCGCGGAGGAAAGGTTACAAGAAAACGGGAAGTGTTGGTCAATTGGAGAGTTTTGAGCCGGCAGTGTTTCTTGGTGACTCATTATTGGCACCTATGTTAGAGTCTGGAGAGGCCCCGGGGCCTGTCACCGCTAGTGCAGGTGGAGACTCTGCGACAGCATCGTTATGCGTAGCGTGAGGAAAGGATGGCTCAGCGGGACATTGGAGGTGGAAATAAATTATTTAAGATGAACTTGGATAATCTCGCACCTGCTAATATGTTCCTTGCAGCTGGAAGATCCTGAAGTCAGGGCGTGTGGTAATGGTGCTGTCGAACTGGAGAGCGATGGGGATGCGCAGCCTGGTGATTTTTTCTTGTCCGAGGGGATCTTGTATCGGAGACATCAGGATCCCAAGAAAAAGTGGGATGGCGGGTCAGGATTAGTGGACCAGTTAGTAGTACCGAGGGTGTGCCATGAGAGCTTATTGAGATTAGCTCATGATGTGCCTTTGGCAGGGCACCTGGGGGCACGTAAGACGGAGGCAGCTCTGAGCAAGCTTTTCTGGTGGCCTGGGTTAAAGGCGAGTGTCGTGTCATGGGTGTCAGTGTCACACTTGTCAAGTTGTTGGGAAATCCAATCAGGTCATCCCGAGAGCCCCGTTACAACCCATCCCTGTCATTGGGCCGCCCTTCAGCAAAGTAGTTATCGATATGGTTGGCCCATTGCCCCCCACTAGTACCGGCAATAAATTTTTACTAACTGTAATGGATGTAGCAACACGGTATCCAGATGCTTACCCCATGCGCAACGGGAGGGGTAAGACTGTTGTCAAAAACCTACTTGTCTATTTCTCTCGTTATGGCTACCCTCAGGAGATCCAGTCTGATCAGGGATCCAATTTTACTTCTGCTCTGTTTAAGCAGACCATGCAGCAACATGGGATAGTGTCTGTGGTGTCATCTGCCTACCATCCCGAGAGTCAGGGATTTTTGGAAAGGTGGCACTCGACTCTCAAGTGTATGTTGCGGTGTTATTGCATGGAAAATGGGAAGGACTGGGATCTAGGTCTCCCATACGTTTTATTTGCTGCGAGAGAAGTACCTGGGGAGAGCTTGGGATTTAGCCCGAACGAGTTGGTTTTTGGACACAGGGTCAGTGGGCCCCTCCACATAGTCAAGGAGATCTGGGAGGGAGTCACAAAGCCATGCTCGTTTCTAAAGTATGTTGTTGAAAGCCGTGAGAGAATGTTAAAGAGCCTGGAGGTAGCGGGTCGGAACGTTGAGAGTTCACAAGCTCAGATGAAGGACAGATAAGACCAGAAGGTGAAGCTGAGGGAGTTTGAAGTAGATCAGGAGGTACTGATACTACTGCCTCTGGTGGGACACCCCTTGTCTGCCAAGTATTCTGGTCCGAATCGGGTTGTAAGGAAGGTTTCTGATCTCGACTATTTAGTAGTTACTCCTGATCGTAAGAAAAAGAACCAACTTTACCATGTAAATCTGATGAAAGAGTATGTGAGGCACCCCTCCGAGCCTCTCACTGTCCCGGTGTTGATCTGCAGCGATCGTGGTGGAGAAGGAGGAAGGGACAGTCAAGCTGCGGGGGAGGATAATTGGGATTGTCATGTTTCCGCAGATCAGTGGTCGGGGAATTCTAGACAAGTGGCTCACAAGTTGATATTGCACCTGCCTGAGCAACAGCGTGTAGCTGTGCACCACTTGTTTGATTCAAACCCAGCTGTTTTCGCGGAGCATCCTGGCCTCACTACTCAAGCGGTGCACGATGTCGATGTTGGGGACCACCCGCCCTTTAAATCAGTGCCATACCGTGTTCCCCCTATTAAATTACCAGCACTTAGGGAAGAGCTGGATTATATGCTGAAACGTGGGCTGATTTCTGAGGGTGCAGTAAGGTGGACTTCCCCAGTCCACACTGCAGCCCAAACCAGATGGCAAGGTGCGGTTTTGTATAGATTTCCGCAGGTTGAATGGTTTAACCCCCACAAATGCCTACCCTCTCCCTCGCGTGGACGACAGTGTGGATAAGATAGGAAAAGCCAAGTTCCTCACTAAGATAGACCTTGTTAAGGGTTATTGGCAAGTGCCCTTGTCTGAGCGAGCGCGAGAGGTGTGTGGGTTTGTGGTGGACGGTGCCACATATCGTTGCCATGTTATGCCATACGGGCTGAAAAATGCCCCTGCAACGTTTCAGAAATTAATGAACGACATTGTAGCCGACATTCCCAACTGTACGGTGTACCTAGATGATGTCATAATATACGACGATGATTTTAACAGTCACTGTGCTCACATCGGACAGCTTTTTAATAAACTGAATGAAGCAGGTTTGGTGGTAAACCTGGGTAAGTGCGATTTTGTCAAAGCCACAGTTTTGTACCTGGGGTTTGAGGTGGGGAGGGGTCAGGTGTGCCCTCCACAGACAAAGATCAAAGCCATCGATCAGTTTCCCCAGCCTACGACTAAGAAACAAATCATGCGGTTTCTAGGTATGATAGGCTATTATCGTCGCTTCATCAAAGGCTATTCGACTGTACTGGCACCTTTAACTGACTTATTATCTAAGGACAAGAAGTTCCGGTGGTCTCCTGAGTGTGCAGAGGCGTTTTCCTTGGTGAAACACCTGTTATGTACCCACCCCATACTCAGGGCCCCGGACTTCAGCTGGCGACTGATGCCAGTGGCATAGGGGCTGGGGCTGTCTTGTTACAGACAGATGATGAAGGTATCGAACATCCAGTGAGTTTTTACAGTAAAAAATTCAATAGTGCACAAAGGAATTACTCTGTAATTGAAAAAGAACTCCTGGCGATAGTGCTGGCGCTCAGGCACTTCGATGTATATGTTCCTGCTTTCGGACCAGTCGTAGTGGTTTATACCGATCATCACCCTCTGAAATTCTTGAACCAGTTTCATAACCGGAATATGAGGCTGACCAGGTGGTCACTCATGCTTCAGGAGTATAATCTGGACATACGCCATATTGCCGGTTCTGATAACGTGATAGCGGATTGTCTATCAAGGGTGGATGATGTTGGTTAGACTGCCACAGGATTGAGGGTTGAGTGTGGAGGAAAATAGTTTGTCCCTGTAGTTCAGCCGAAAAAAAAAATTAAAAAAGCAAAAACCTTATAAAAACTCTTATTTTTAATAACGTGTAGAATTTTGTATAAGATGTTGTAGCAGTATCTAAGTTGAATGTTTTCGCTTATTGTCGCTAAGTTAGTTGAACTTGCTCGGTGGAGCGCAACAGTCTTTATTTATTTTATATATAGTGCCTTGTGTCGCAACAGTGTGTGGTACTATGAGAAGCTTTCTGTTAGATATGAAGAACTTAGTCAAGGGTCTTATATCTTGGGGGAGGTGTGACGCTTCTGCATAGTAGCCACGTGCGGGCATGCACGTGCGTCGGCTGCCCAGCCGTTTAGAAACCGGCTGGCGGCAGCCGGCCGGCAGGCTTTTCCTTAGTATATATCCTACGACAACGTAATTACTGTCTGGGATATTCTTATGTTGTTTCACAGCTTGTAGCTGCCCTTATTCTTAACCAACGCATTTTAGTATATTTTATTCTCGATAGTTGATTGTTTCATTATAATATATAAGATGTAAGTCTAGTGAGAGTGGGAGGAGACGAGCGGGAGAGAGAGACCGGCTGGGGGACGTTGCTTCGCGCGGAGAGTCCAGCTTGGGACGAGCCTGATGTTGCCACATACATTTGATTGTGACGTTAGGCTTAGTTTCGACTCACGCACGGGGTACACGATTTTGACCCGGCAACTGTGTTGAGTGTTGCCAAGCCTGGGATGTATTCTGCATGCCTAGTGGGGGGTCCAGACAGATTCAAGACTCAGAGCTCACCTCACTGTCGTACCCTTCGGACCCCCTTGATATCTATCCCTCTCAACCCCACTTAAAAACTTTCTCTCTTACTTTGTATACCTTCCTTCCACTACTTCACCAATATATTTAATTATCCCATCTCCTTGATAGACCTTATATCTATTATTGTATTAACGACGAGCTCTCAGATAACTAGATAGGATTTTGGGCCTTATGCAGAGATTTAATTGTTAATGAGACCTAGGAAGCTTTTTTTGTTGTCTCATATTTGGTGGATTAATGCTTGCTAGTGTGTTCTTGTGTCAGGTTAGCAGGGGCTAGACCGGAGGGGGGGCTTTTTGCGATCCTTTAAGTACAGTCTGCTGGTGCGAGTCCTGTGGACCCGCACGACTTTACTAGGATGCCCGTGGGAGTCTGGGGGCATTTTCTTGTCTGTGTCCCTGTGTGTCTAGTGTTGTGTTGTGTGAGGGCCCTTGCCTAGTCCACTCAGCACTGCGCTAGCACGTCTTGCTTTTGTTTTAGAGTCGCCAGGAGAGAGTCAGATACTTGCGATCTGAGTCTCTCAAGAGAGCACCCTTTCAATTAGAGTAATTTGGCGCACAGACTTGGGAACGTCCCAAGGCTAGAGCAGGTGGCTCAGCCCGGGTATCCGAAGCCTATATCCTTCCGGCTAGACCTCTGCCAACTGGCAGATTAAGAGCTAGGGGTTTATCATCTCTGTATGCTTGTTATTGTGCCACAGTTTACCGTTTTTGTGAGCATTGTGAGTCAGGGTGTGGCTTAGAGACTCTGTCCGAACAGGCTTGCCTGACTAAGAGTGAGAAGCACACCTGTATGTGGTTATGTTGCGAGTTGCTGGCTTTATTTAATTATACCTATGCCATTATACACTGTATGTCCTATCACTAGTATTTATTCCTGCTTATGAGTTAAGAGTTCTCTAAATCCGAAACGTATTTTCTTTGCTAAGCATCAGATCCTACAGTAGCCGCATGCAGTTTAGAAACCCGCATCTTGTCTACCTGTACGATGTTTTGAGGACTGTTTGCTTTCACCTTCTTTCACGCAGGGGTGATTAGTTGTATTAATTAACGTAACGTTAAATGTACTTTCTTCTAGTTTGTTATTAAATTGTTTCTGCAATTTAATTCCGTTATCTATCTTTTCCTTGAAGCTTTAACACTAGATTAGCGGGCTAACGGTTTATTTATATGTACCGCCCAGCGGGGTGTTTTTAGCCAAATTAGGGCTGTTTACGTGATCATTTTCATGGCTAAATAAGACGCAGAGCGTAAAACAAGTATCTATCCCTGAAAGGGCATAAACAGAGCTTTCCAATGACACCATAACGATCCTTTTATGATGGCTAGTTTTCTTGCAACAACCGTGCAACGCGAGTGCAAAAAGCATGTAATTCGGCACTTTCCCCATACAATTCCGTATATAGCGAGTGAGAGAGGGATGGAGGAGGTGGGATTCGTGTCAGTAGGTTCGCCGCGGTGGTCTGGAGCAGTCATACGCTCGCTACTCTCCTGCCACCACTTGTCTCTCTCTCTCAGCAACATTACGTGCTGAAATTGCCACACGACCTATGTCGAGCGCCGCCAGATAGTCCAGATTTATTATACTCGACTTATGTTGCGCGCTGCCAGTTAAGGGTTAAGTCAACTTAATTGTGTGATCTTTTATATAGCCTGCTTGACTATCAGCAGTCTATAGTGCGTGCACCCTGTAACCGAGTCATAGGATACCTCGTTGTCCAGGCAGGACTCTTGACGGTTTAGGGTAGTTTGTTGTCTGGGTTTATAGATAAGGGTTGGATCTAGCGTTTTCCGTTGTTGCTTGTTGCCGCATACCTAGTCCAATAGAAAGAGCCCAGTGTTTATATATCCCAGGACGTAACAATATATATATATATATATATATATATATATATATATATATATATATATATATACAGTATACAGTATAATATTTACCGGTATATATAATTATATATATTTTTTTTTTTTTTTTTTTTAAGGCAAACAAGGTTAAAGGAAATAGCAATTTCAGCATTAGATATTTTATTATTCAGAGTTTCTAGGTTACTGATTAATCTTCGTTGAGGTTCAGTGAGCAGGTAGATAAGGTTATCAAAGTTCATGGTAGTTCGACGTTTCGCTAGGCATCTAGCATCTTCAAGGAATGATTACAGTGTGAATGAAGCATGAATTAATATAGAACAGATGGGTGAAGGTGAAAGAAGGGAAGTTTTTATTGGTTAAGTAGGAGAGACAGTGGTAATAGTGAGAGAAATAGGTTGTCGGGGCTTGACCAACGTGCGTGAGTTGAGTACTTGGGTTGGGGTTGAATTATTATCATTAGAGCTGTTTCTTTACTGAGATTCAGTATGGCTTGCCAAGAAGGGGGCTGGGGATGGTCAGTGCAGAATCATTTTGGATGGTATAAAGGCTGCCAGATGAAGGTGGGAGATGGTGGTGATGATGGTGGTGGTGGAGAAGCCGATGGTGTTAATGTTGGTATTTTACGAATTCTTCCATCTTCAAGGTCTTTCTGGATCTTTTTGGCTTTTTCTCGGAGCTCCTCTTGATCTTGTCCAGCTGTCTTTCGAAGGTCCTAAGACCTTCTACATGCTGTGGTGATAAAGGTTGTGATTCAGGGGGACGTCTTCCTGCTGCTGCATCCTCGTCTCCTTCTTCCTCGATCTCCTCCACGTCGGCTATTTCTCCTATGGTGGACTCAGAGTATTCAGACGACGCGGAGGAGGGGGGGTGCCACCGGATGATCAATGGTGGCAGGTGCTGGGGTCAAGGATGCTACTGGTCGGGCGACAATGACTGCTAATGGTGGTGATGCCGAAACTGCTGGAGGAGGTGGTGGTAGGGTGCTCCTATTGATTGGTTTGGAGATGTTCAGACGTTTCCGTGGCTGCTGTCTCGGTCGTTGTTGTAGGGAAGTCTGTGGATGAGGGATATTGGTGGAGTTCATGTCTGGGATGGTAATAGAGGGCAAGTTGTTTGCATGAAGGAGAGCAGGGAGATGCACCCTTAGGAGGTTGATGTCCCCGCCAGCAAGAGCAGTGGCTTTAGTAACAATGATTTTGATGGTGGAATCCTTGTCACAAGATGGCTGGACTACTCTTGCCTTCTCGTCCCTCTTCCTGGCATGCAGCGATTCCTTCACACAGTCTCCCTTGGGTCCGGTTACTTTGTGTGCCTCCATTCCCTTATTCCCCTTCTTGATGGCAAACTCTACTTACATTGTTAAAAATTACAGGTATATTATAGGTTTGACTCCTGTAAGGAGATAAAGAAAACCTAATATTTAGTAGTGGCCCCGTAATCATTGACGAACATGCCTATTACATAAGGCATCCTCTTCAAACACTAATCCGCCGTAGTTTGAATCTACCGCGCAGAGCATTTAAAAACTGAGGAGCCTTCATCATGAGCGCACGCGACCTCACTCATGGCTTCAGTCATTATGAATTGGGTTCTCACTACGAAAAAACTTCGTAAAAAATAAAAACAAAAAGAAAATAAGAATAACTATCCAATAAGCTTTCCATCATATCGTGGATGTACTTGTGTGGATTTCTGACCAGACGCTGAATCAGGCGTCATTCCTCCTTCACTGACATATCAAGTAAACCAAAATCCTTAATACATCAACGAATGGGAAGGGGACGGTCGGGAGGGCCCCAGTCGTCAATGATTACGGGGCCACTACTAAATATTAGGTTTTCTTTATCTCCTTACAGGAGTCAAACCTATAATTTATTAGTGGCCCCTCCATCATTGACGAACATGCCTGATATCTAAGACTGGAGGGGGACATTCGTAATCATATCATAACTCTAGAAAAGCAGATAATAAAAACAACCACATAGTATTCTTACTTTTGAAAAATGTATTTAATACGGCGTAGGCCGGAAATATACAAGAAAAAGGGGTTCAGGCAGGTGCGTGCTTCAAAGAAGCCTGCCTGACAAAAATAGGTAACCCTGAAGATTCTGAACACAGATCTGTAGTTACAAAAGGCACCCCACTCAACGAGTGGTGACAAATAATAAGTTATAAGTTTATATGTGCACATCATAAACCCCAAAATACATGTGGAGATCAATTGCTAATGAACTCCATTGAACTAATGTTACATTGCTTTCGCAGCTAAAACTACTATAACAACTCCGTTGTTTTGTACTAAACTTTGTACTAGCACAAATTCTCGCAGAGAAATTTTCATATCACATTTCAACCTTAAATTGTATCACAGCTCTCATACTCCGGCGGGGTCTAGGGTGTCCTATGTCAACTGACTGCACCCCCCCCCCCTTCCTTGAAAATAAACATAAGTGACTGCAGGGCCACCTAGACCCTCTGCCTTAAAGCTATACATGGTAAGGAAGGTTTGTCTAGAGCAACTGACAAGTATCTAGAGAGAAACGTATGATTAGACGCCCACAACTGTGTGGACGCAATATCTTCAACTGAAAAGTTTTTCAGGAAACGTAAAGAGGCCGCCCACTTGCGTAAATCGTGGGCCCTACCCACAACGCCGGGATTACTCTCTTTAATGACTTCTACTAGAAGAGAGGCTAATCGCCGTTTAAGTAAGCGTTTACCCGTACTCGCTACCCATAAAGCTCCTTGGGGGTTATGAGGAGCTATTCTTAAATATTTGGTTAGAGCTTGCACTGGACATAAATTATGATGCACCTTTCCCCTTTTTAACGCCGGCACCGTGAATTCAGAAAACACGTGTGCACTATGCTCATTCTTGGCTACAAACGCCGGGGAGGGTGCAATGGAAATTGAATCATTAAGTCTACCAAACCTAAGACAATTAGGTGTGTTGCTCATCGCCGCCAGCTCAGACACTCTGTTTCCGGTGGCCAAAGCCAAAAGGAAAACTGCCTTCTTTAAGATTAAAGCAAAGTCTGCAGTATTTTGATACAGACGAGAATGAAGTAAAGACAAAGCTTTGTCCAAAGACCAAGTAGGCATGAGCTGACGGGGAGGTGGGCGGAGTTTAAAACACGCTCTCATAAATCCTGTTTCCTCCGCCACCGGTATGGATAGACCTGTAAGGTCGAAAATGGGCACTCTAATCGCAGTTAAGTGATTCTTCAAAGTAACCACAGATAAACGTTTCTGCTCAAACAGATAGTTCAAGTAATTAAAAACCAATGCCACTGAGGGTACAGTTTGTTCCGTTCTAACAATCCAAGAAGTAAAAGCTTTCCAATGAGATTGATATTGTCGCTTAGTAGACTGAGTATATTGATTGAGCAATTTATTGGTCACATCCCTACCGTATGTTGCTAGCCACTTGGCCTCCTGAATGTCCATAATGCAAAAGTCAGCGAGGTCTCTAGGTTGCCAATCGTGTCTAAGTGGAAGTACCCGACCGGGAGCGATACCGGGTCCGGGCACCACATTATTAACTGCTGGCACCACACCTGCGCTGGCCACAGGGGCGCGATTAGCGAGACTAAGCCTCGATAAACTCGTAGTTTGTTCACTACGTGGCACATTAGTGACGCATCTGGCGGCGGAAACAGATAGATGGAGCTCCATCTGTTCCAGTCTGTCACTAGGGCGTCTGGCCCCCCTGCCGGCGTTATCGTCCGGCGGGTGAGGTATAGAGGGAGCTTGTGAGTCTCCTCGGACGCAAAAAGATCCACTTGTGGATGGGAGAGCTCCGCAATCATTAGGTCGAAAATGGGTTGCTTGAGCTCCCATTCTACTGTCGTGCTCTGTCTCCGGGACAGAGCGTCTGCCCAGACGTTCGCTACGCCTGGGAGATAAGATGCGTGAAGATAAATATCTAGACTGGTGGCTAGAACAAAAATCTCTTCCGACACGAGTAGCAACTTCCTTGACCTCGTTGACCCTTGTTTCTGAATACAGTGAACTGCATTCAGATTGTCCATTCTGAAGGCCACTGACTTGCCCCGTAACGCCGGGCCGTGAGCCTGAAGGAAATACAAGGGGACTAGTAACTCTTTGACATTTATGTGAGAGATTTCTAAGTGGGACCAAAGTCCCTGACCCTGGTGCCCCTGATTTGACTGAAATCCCCACCCTATGGTGCCTGACGCATCCGTGTCTACCCATACCGTTGGAGGAGGAGAGGTCCATGACATGATTGAGTGCAATGTTTCCCTCTTCGCCCAGACCGCTAGTAAGGTGTGGATTAATTTTGGTATGGGCCATAATTTTCCCGCCGGTAAGAGTGGGAAATATTTGTTGCCTTCCAATATTAATCGTTTTACTTTCAACCGGCCCAACTTGACAGTTAGCTGAATCCAGTTGAGAGAGCCGACCAGAGACTCCCAGACTCTTCGTGTCGTAGTCAGACTGTGAAGAAACCTGAACAGTTTCCTGCGAAACCTGTTGCGATTGTCCACACTCTGACTCAGAGTGAGAGCGGCGGTGTCCCAGACCAGCCCTATCCACTGAATTACTCTTGAGGGAACAAGGTTTGACTTTACCAGATTTACCTTGAAGCCTAGAGTTTTGACATGATTTAAAATGATATTGACATGTTTTATGCATAATTGTTGTGTCTCTGCCACCACCAGCCAGTCGTCGAGATACCACAACACTCTGATTCCCTGTTTTAACAATGGCATCAGGGCTTGCCGGACTAGTTTCGTGAATAATCGAGGTGCTAGGTTCAAACCGAACGGCATCCTCTGAAAAACAAAATTTTGGTGCCTGATCCTCAAGGCCAGAAACCTTTGAAATCTTTTGTTGACCGACACGTGCCAATAGGCGTCTGTCAGGTCTAGGGAACACATCCAGCCACCCGGCGGAAGTGTTAGCCTGATTTGATGAACTGTTAACATTCTGAAAGACTCGTTGTAAATGTGAAGATTCAGATACGACAGGTCTACGACCGGCCTCATCTGAACACTGTCCCGTTTGGGAACCAAAAACAGTTTTGACGTGAATACAGGGTAATCTGGGGGTACCGGGATGATGACATTCTTGGCAATCATCTCCTGGACCAGCAACTCCACCTCTAATGAAACACAATTTGCCGTTGTCGGCTGACGTAAGCGAGGTCGCCGGAGCCACTGCCAAGTGATGCCTTTGCGTGCCACCATCCGTGCCCAGGTTTTTAACGGCCATGCTTGGTGACACGTTCGGAACGACCCAGTTAGCAGACAAGGGTTCGCCGGCTGTACTTCCCTCGGTTCCTCCGGCTCTAAGGTAGGCACTGGGAGTGAGAAAGACTTTAGTTTTTTGATGGTGGGTTTGGTGGTGTTGGCCGCTTCGCCGGCTGGCTGGTGTGGGCCGAAGACTGGCCCTGCCCCGGCTTATACTGGCCGCGTCCCCTCTGTCCTGAAAACCCTCTCTGTCTATGCCTGAACTGACCCAGGGGGGATTGGGAGGACTTAGGCGGAAGAAACGGCTTAGAACCCCCAGGCTGAGCTTTAGTAGGAGGCTTAGGTTTGGGGAAGTTAAATGCGGGTTTCTTAGCCTGTGCGGGACTGTGCTTCACGGCCTGTGCCATGTTAAACACTGTTCGCCATACATCAGGGGACATTAAAGGTGTAAGTACTGGGGACATTACCACCTGGTTAGCAATGCGATCAGGCAGCTTGCGAACTAATGACATCCTAAGATCCTGTCGTGCTCGCACCGCCTCAAGTAAGGCTGTGCGTATGTCACCTAAGGATTGAATTGACGACTGAAGAATCAGACGCCTGGATAATTCAACTGATCTTCGAGCATCCGCGTCTGCGATTGCCTGAGTAGACCTGAGTAAAGACTTAGCCACCTGTTGAGAAACTATGTACTGTGAAAACAGGCGGAAAGCTTTTCCCCTTAGCCTAAATTCTCTGTCTAGGTGAGAAGGGGTAGGGGTAATGAAAGGTTCCTTTAGTTCACAAAGATTAATCTTAGGGGCAGCTAAAAAAGAAAATAAAGCTGACGGAACTCCGCCGGCAGAACCTACCGGCATTGAGAACCATGAATGTGTATCCTGAGGGATCTGGTGGGAAGATTTAGAAGTGAAAGTGGTTGCAAAGTTTTGAGCCTCTACCTCCCAATCCACCCAAGGTCCTGGTCCTAACTGTCCCACCTTCAACACTGGATTAGCTGTCTCGTCTGTGACGGTCTGTAAATCTAGTTCAGGAGTAATAGCCGACAGAGCCTTAATATCATTAAACCCATCCAGCTTAGACCAGTCTGAAAAAAGTTTTGAAGCTGAGGCAGGGGGTAAAGCAGGCTTAGATGCATAAACAAAATAATCCTGATGATAATAACTAGGTATAGCCTTGATATTTACGTCCAAAACATTACCCAAGGCATCCAATGCCCTTAATTTCTTAGACTTATTCCCCTGGATAAACCACTCACGTGGTACCCGGAGTTCCCCTGACAAGGTAGGCTGGGCAAGCTCTGGCTTAGAGGGGTTCAAAGGGACCCATGACTCGTCTGGCCCATAAAGCAGGGGCATAGCTACCTTTCTAAGAGGCGCTTTGTCTAGAGGGGGTGGATTAACATCCGTAATGACCCTGACATTTGACGTAGTGAACGCCGCCGTAGCTGGCTTAGAGCTCCCTGCCGGTGACAGAGTAGGAGGGTTAGGAATCTTAGATAAATCGATTGATCGATAGATAAATCAGAGGCCGTACCGCAGAACCTGTCAAGGGAGCCCCCAAGTCCATTGTGGGGTTTTCTCGTTGTTGATTAAAGAATTTTGATAGAGCATGAGTAAGTAACCCATCAATTTCTTGTGCTGTAACAAACTGGTTAGGTGCAGAACTTTCAGGTGAATTAGTATTATCATGGGCGGCGTCCAGGCCTGAGCCTGACCCTTGTCCTTCCCTATCTGAAATTAATGACACTTCATCCTGTTCCTCCCGATCCTCCTGAGAAGACCCCGCCGAGGCAGGGGCACCTTGTTTCCAAGATAAATCAGGGATAGAGGATGGGGGCGCCGCGTCCCTGTGGACATCGGCTACTGTGTGACTCGTATGAGTCGGACGTGGATGGTCAGACCCTGGCTGAGCAAACCGCCAAACACCGAGGCTCTGGCCTACGCTCTCTTGAGAGTCTGAAACATTCTCAATTATTGAATATCCTGAACTTTCCATTTCTAGGGTTAAAATATCAATAGGTAAATCTTGTTTAGGGACAGGCGCTTCACTATACTCTGAGGCTGTAACAGAAACATTGTCAGGTGTAGAGGTACGATGAGATGCACTAGACTTAGTAGAATGTCGAGAGGACTTCTTATGGGAATCCTTTTTGGAGGATTTGTGGCTACGGTGTGACCGCGAACTAGACCTAGGTTTGGAAGAATCACCACCATGGCCCCTGGGGGAAGCTTCAGTCTTGCACTTCTTACTAGCCGTGGAAGAGGCCCGACTTGAAGACCGTTGTCTGAGGGGTGACCTTGACCTCGATCTCGCCTGCGACGAGGAGGTGGCTGCCGGGGGAGTAGGCTCTCTCGGGCGTTTAGACGTATCCACAGACGATACAGAACCCTGGCTAGTCTCTGTCGGCTTAAAACCCCTTACTCTAGAGGTACGTTTAGGGGGAGGGTGCTCTGACAGCAACTTATCCCAAAGTGGGACGTTGTCACATTGAAGTGACTTATGTGCGACAATGGTAGTGTAGGCCGACATTTGTTGTCTGACCTCTCTCAACGCTACCGCCGCGGTCTTGTCATTGTCACACAGGACTTTATTGGTTAATTGGGAGCAAAAAGAACAATTACGTGTAACCCAGAGACCCCTTGAACGGTCTAGACATCTAACACACCTTATGCAAAGGGTATGTGCAAAAATTGGTATACCCGCGCAAGTAGGGGTAATGCACAGGGCAAAAACTGGGGTCACATTAGCCATGACAGAGACTGGTGTGAGGAACTACCGCCGGGTCTGTATTGGTCCGCCGGAGCTCAGCTCTGGAAAAATAAAGAAAAATTTCCAGGAATTAATGCTCATAAGGTTAACCCAAGTGTTCGCATACAAGTGTTAATAACCCGCCGGGTAACGGGATGCAAAGACACAGCTAACACATCTCGCCACGCGGCTGGGTGTAAAGAGGCTAAACAAGTCTTCTTAGCTAAAGAACATGAAGAATACCCTCTGATATAATGGTCCAGAATGGCACTTATAGTCTGTAGGAGGTGGTGACTGTCTCAAGATTCAATTTTGTAACAAAGCCCCCCCTCATAAAGACGCCGGCCCTTGAAATATTTTAGTAGAATAGCCCAGGGCAGGAATATACGAGATCTGATTTTTTAACGAATTGTCCCAAACGATCGTCGTAAAAATAGAAGGCGGCGATACTGAAGTATCACCCAATTAAGGTTAATCGAAATTGAATTTGTTTATAAATTCCTTAGTTCCTTTACTTAGGGGCACCCGCCGGGTGTGGAAATCGATTTGGTTAAACCTCACTGATCCTTCAAATGCCGTAAGAGTAAAGGCAGCGATACACAGAGTATCACTCACATGGATTGGTTAACTATAAGAGACCTAAGTCGTTTTATCCCACCCTGCTCAGGTGCACCCGCCGGGTGAGAAGTCTAAAAGTTAACCCCACAAGTTCCTGTCCCCACTACTTTGTAAAAGATCGCCGGGGAGGAACGCCTAAACAACAGCTAGGTTTTCCCCGTGGTTGTCGTAAACCAGGTAGAAAAACCTATAAAAAACGAGTGTTCTCAAGAACGTCGTTTCTTTATATATAACTAAATATATATGTAAGGATGGGTACAGCCATCCCGCCGGGAATATTAAAGGAGGCCTGAAACCAGGCACCCACGGAGACGCAGTCCTGGAGAGCCACAGACACCTACCCTCGCCGGGGAACCAGCCAGTGTTAAAAACCCACGTGTGGCCTAACACTGCTCATCGGTCAGGATTTTTCACGGTGAAACCGAGAAAAACCCGCCGGAAGGCAAACCCCACCCTGAACAGACACCATCTGAACAATACGAACACGAGGAGAGACACGCACGACTAACCAAGGTCACAACATAATCCGTGGAATTAGCCAATACACAACTAAACCAGGAAACAAATATAGTCCGAGGAATTAGCCAATACACAACTAAAACCCGGATACACATGACACAGTAGGGCATATTTATAAAATAAATAATAACACTAGACATGTGGCAAAGCTACGAGCGGCTGGCTAGGCCTAGGTAGACGGCATGAAAATAGTTGAAATATAAACACACACTGGAATATCACAACAGGAACCACCGCCAACACACCACCGAAGCGATAACTTCCCACCCCGGGAAGCCTGACACGGACCCAGAAAAAACTTCACTAAGTGAAGAAAAATACGCTGGGAACGTCAGCAAACATACAGCTTACCTCATCAGAAGGATAAAAGGCAGCAATAATTAACGCGTAATGAAAGCCGCCTGCATCACCAACTAAACCAAACTGTGAAAAGTTCACGTGTCCACAACAGGACCACGAGGGTACATCCGAAATAGATGCCCCATACATACGACCCAAAATACATTGCACTGCGGGCAACCAGCCCAGGACACTCCTGCTACGCCTATCCTAACCTTACTCGATACATCCCAGAGTAACAAATGAGAAAAAACTCACTAGGGACGCCACGAATGCGGAACCAGCGGAGCCTGAAAGGAACGTCCGGGCAGGCTGAGCGCAGAGCAAAGAAGGAGGAATGACGCCTGATTCAGCGTCTGGTCAGAAATCCACACAAGTACATCCACGATATGATGGAAAGCTTATTGGATAGTTATTCTTATTTTCTTTTTGTTTTTATTTTTTACGAAGTTTTTTTCGTAGTGAGAACCCAATTCATAATGACTGAAGCCATGAGTGAGGTCGCGTGCGCTCATGATGAAGGCTCCTCAGTTTTTAAATGCTCTGCGCGGTAGATTCAAACTACGGCGGATTAGTGTTTGAAGAGGATGCCTTATGTAATAGGCATGTTCGTCAATGATGGAGGGGCCACTAATAAATATACACATGAGGGAACAGAGGGGCAAGGAGTGGGCAGGGCTACTGCGTATTTGGTGGCCTGCCATTGGTTGAGGGAAGCCGTACTGCCAGTTGCGCGCTGCTTCTGGACTGTGGTTGGCTGGGGGTGGGCAAAGTTGACGTTGATTGGCTGCTAGAAGTCATCAGGGCAAAGGGCTGCATTCGGGGTTGCTTGGACGTCTGTGGCGCTGGAGGGAGGTGAGGGGCGGATCCCGTAGCGAGGTAATGGCGTTTAGCAGATGATAATATTTGTAGATCCAGCATTTGGTTGTTTATATTGGGGTTTAACCCTTTATTGGTGGCATGCAACTTATGTCGTGTGAAAGAAATTTGGACTAAGTGGCGGTTCACAACTTATGTCGTGTGCCATTTTCAGCACGTAATGTTGCAGAGAGAGAGAGAGCTGAGCGGTGTGAGGAGCGTAGTAAGGCTATGACCATCGCACACCAACGCAGTGGGCCAACTGAAGTGAAAACCACCCTTCCTTCCCCCCTCACACTCGCTATACAGGGAAATATGTAGGGAAAGTACCTAATTACATGGTTTTTGCACTCGTGTTGTGCGATAGTTGCAAGAAAACTAGCGGTCGTACAAAGATGGTTGGGGTGTCATTGGAAAGCTCTGTTTATGCCCTTTCAGGGATAGATAGTTGTTTTACGTTCTGGGTCTTATTTAGGCATGAAAATGATTATGTAAACAACCCTATTT
Source organism: Paralithodes platypus (assembly GCA_032716605.1). Classification (NCBI taxonomy): domain Eukaryota; kingdom Metazoa; phylum Arthropoda; class Malacostraca; order Decapoda; family Lithodidae; genus Paralithodes; species Paralithodes platypus. The sequence continues at coordinate 7,640,612 of CM064535.1, forward strand.
TGGGTAAAAACACCCCGCTGGGAGGTACATATAAATTACCGCCTAGGCCGCTCGTTAGGTGTTAAAGCTTGGATATAAAGAACTTCAAGTATAAAGAGTCTTCTGGGGTAATTCTCTTTGTCAATTATGGAGGTGTGTTTATTAAAATCGTTGCGGGTAAGGGCGGGGTGGTTAGGGGAGAGGTAGTGGTCTTTAACCCTTGTCTAGCAGGGCGTTTTGGGCTTATTTGGGCATATTCAGGCCCTCCTGAATGATAAATCAAGTATCTGCATGAAAAGAAATGTATTCAACAAAAAACTAGGCACTAAAAGCTTCAAAATGAGACCAGAACTAGCTACGTAGCACTCGTGGTTCTCATACAGTGGTACCAGTAATATGGGAGTTTAGGATATAGCGGCATATTTTTCCCAGCTATGCTCACTACTGTCTACACTGCCGGCCTCTCGAGAACACAGGGAACATGAGTTAATGGGCGGTGGTAAGCCCTGGGAGTCGGCTGTCTGACCCGCTGCGCTCCCGGCCATTTGCACTCGATTTTAACCCTTTAAAAGCCTTAATAATGCTCCTAACTTGCTGCAAATTGGAGGCGGACTTAAGTCCGCCCCCGATCTTTAAGGGTTAATAGCTCCAGACTGAATGTGGAGAGTTAGCCGGCGGGACAGACGAGTCTGAGTCATACCAATATAGGAATGGGTCCCACAGTCCCCATTATTACAGGTGTGCTGGTATATTACATTCATATCGTCATTCATCGGGCTCTTACTCTTGGTGGAGGTAGGTCTGTTTCGGAGTACATGGTTGGAGGTCTTAGGGGATTTGTAGTAAATGATTAGTTTAATTTTGTTGTCAGGGTTGGTGGGTAGGACATGTTTGTTGATTATTTCTTTCATGATGGATTCGTCGGTTTTGTGATCAGAAGACACGTAATTACGGTAGAAAATCTTGATTTCGTCTGAGGGGTTGGTGTTAGCGGGATTTTGAGTATACCATTTCTCTAGGTGGTGGTTAATGGTGCTGGAGACATCAGAGTTGGAGTACCCATTATTCACCAGAACTTGGGAGTGTCTTTCAAGTTCCTGGTGTGTGTCTCCCCAGGTAGTGCAGTGTGAGAGGGCTCTTCTAACGTAAGTTGAGTTGGAAGATAGGAGGTAGTGGCAGGGGCATTCACTGTCACCGTTGAGGCATTGTCCGCTATTAGATAAACCTACCAACACCACCTTGACACTTGAGCAAGAAGACCACCTCAACAAGGGCTTAACTGCCACCATATCTCCAAACCTGGATCTCACCGAAAACGGCTGGAAACTGAAGTCCTCCTTGATGACATCCTACGGCTACAGAAGGACGGCAAGGTCACCACCACCCCTGCTCTACAACCTACTCTACTAGCTGAAGCTGCCAAAACCAGGGGATCTCACCACAGCAAACTCCTCAATAAACACCACTTCCAAGCTGCCAAACAACTGAGAGAGAACCCTAACATCATCATCCGACGCGCCGACAAAGCTTCCTGCCTTGTAATCCACAATAAGGAGGAATACCTAGGAAAAATGGACAGTAACCTAAGTGACAAAAACAAGTTCAAAGGGATCACACACAACCTGACAGATGAAATAAACCGAATAGCCAACACCACCGTCACCGCCATCAATGCTAAAGACGGAGTTCACCTCAAAACAACTTATTGGAGAATTCACCCCTGGTTATGCCTATGGCACCATAAAAACCCACAAACCTGGGAAATCCTTCCGCCCCATCATCTCCCAGATTCCCACCACCACCTACCAGATCGCCAAGGCCCTGAACAACCTCCTCACCCCCTACGTGCCCTGCCAATACAACCTGAACTCTACAAACGACTACTTAGAAATTCTTCGAGACGCCCCTCCGGATTAACGACCACACCATCGCCTCCCTCGACGTCGAAAGCCTGTTCACCAATGTGCCCGTGGACAGGACCATTAACATGATTCTACGTCGGATATACCACTGCCCTGACACACCCAACCTGGACATCCCGGAGAAGGCCCTGAAGATGCTGCTGAAATGATGTACCAAGGAGGCTCCCTTCCTTTGCCCCCGAGGTAATATGTATCAATAGAAAGACGGCGTGGTGATGGGTAGCCCCCTGCGAGTCCTTTTTGTCAACTTTATCATGGTAACTACCGAAGAGGAACTCCTAGCTGCTCACCGGTCCGCTATCTACTGTAGGTACGTTGACAAATTTTTTGTGCAAGTAAAGGACCTTGATTAACTTAAGGAACTCCAGCAGCGCTTCATGGTCGCCTCCAGACTTAATTTCACTTATGAAAAATCAACCAACGGACAATTACCCTTCCTCGACCGCCTTGTTTCTCTGAATAATCTTGGCTTCAAAACCACAGTCTACACCAAACCCACTAATAGTGGACAATGCCTCAACGGTGAAAGTGAATGCCCCCGCCGCTACCTCCTATCTTCCATCTCAGCTTATGTTAGGAGAGCCCTCTCACACTGCACTACCTGGGGAGACACACACCAGGAACTTGACACTCTCCCAAGTTCTGGTGAATAATGGGTACTCCAACTCTGATGTCTCCAGCATCATTAACCACCACCTAGAGAAATGGTATACTCAAAATCCTCCTAACACCAACCCCTCAGACGAAATCAAGATTTTCTACCGTAATTACATGTTTTCTGATCACAAAACCGACGAATCCATCATGAAAGAAATAATCAACAAACATGCCTTACCCACCAACCCTTACAACAAAATTAAGCTAATCATTTACTACAAATCCCCTAAGACCTCCAACTTTGTACTCCGAAACAGACCTACTTCAACCAAGACTAAGAGCCCGATGAATGACGATCATGCGATATACAAGCACACCTGTAATAATGTGGGCTGGTAGGCCCCATTCCTATATTGGTATGACTCAGACTCGTCTGTCCAGCCGGCTAACTCTCCACCTTCAGTCTGGAGCTATTAAAGACTACTACCTCTCCCAGAACTACCTCGTCCTTACCCGCAATGATTTAAATAAACACACCTCCATAATTGACAAAGAAAATTACCCCAGAAGACTCTCTATACTTGAAGCTCTTTATATCCAAGCTTTAAGCCCAAACATAAACAACCAAATACTGGATCTACAAATATTACCATCTGCTAATCGCCACTACCTCGCTACGGGATCCGCCCCTCACCTCCCTCCCACGCCACAGATGTTCACGCAACCCATACCGCAGCCCTCTGCCTGATGACCTCCAGCAGCCAATCTACGTCAACTTCGCCCATCCCCAGTCAACCACAAACCAGAAGCAGCGCGTGACTGGCAGGACGGCCACCCTCACCCAATGGCCGGCCACCAAACACGAAGTAGCCCCTCCCACTCCTTACCCTTCTGTTCCCTCATGTGTAGTATATACCCATAATTCTGAACAATGTAATCATTCCTTTAAGATGCTAGATGCCTAGCAAAACGTCGAACCACCATGAACTTTGCTAACCTTATCCACCTGCTCACTGAACCTCAACGAAGATTAATCAGAAACCTAGAAACTCTGAATAATAAAATATCTAATGCTGAAATTGCTATTTCCTTTAAACCTTGTTTACCTTTAAGAAAATGTAGTACCTGGCGTTACTAACATATACAGGTATATATATATAAATATATATATATATATATATATATATATATATATATATATATACTGTATATATATATATATCTATATATATATATATATATATATATATATATATATATATATATATAGCTAGATAGATAACCGCCAAGTGATTTCGGAGTGGACCCATTGGCCCCTGCATAGTGACGACCCATCAAAATGCTCTGTACCACTATCTTTACTCTTTCTACTTATTTCGGCAACATTTGTGGTCTTCCCTCTAACTTCCGTTCTGTTGAACACAACATCTCCTCTGTCAACCTCGATCTTCTCTTTCTCACCAAAACTCAATCGTCTGTTACTACTGTCAACAAGCTTTTTCTGTATCCTCCTACTATGTCTATCCTCAAATCAAAACCAAAGGTGGATGGTGCTTATATGTACGCAACGATCTTACTCTCATGTTCCCAAAATCGACTCATCTGAATTCTCAACTCTCTGGCAACAGCTATCTTGTCACTCTCTCACTAAATATATCTATGATGTTATTCTCTCCACTAATTCTACTAACTATCTAAAAGTATTTACTCACATTCTTCTAAAGTGGAAACACATTCTATCCATCTCTCTCTTCTCTGAAGTTTGTATCTTGGGTGATTTCAAATGTTCCCCACCACCAATGGTCTCCTCTCATTTAACTGACCAACCAAGTGAACAAGCCTACATCCTTTCTATCGTAAATGAGCAGTTAGTTCAGTACTCCACCTGCATCCCGGACAGCCTTGGAGATCAGCCAACATCCTTGACTTATTTCTAACCTCTAATCTTTCTGCTTATACTGTAAATATTCTCCCTACGTTGGGCTCCTACAAATTTTGTGTTACCTGTCCTGTCTCTCCAGTATGGCCTTCTGACCCCTCCAGCCAGCGGTGCTTGTGGTATTTTGGTGTTTGCCGAATGGGACGCTCTTCAGCAATACTTCTGTAATTTTCCTAGGAATAATTATTGCTTCCCTGTCCGGGGACCCTTATCTCCTTGCGACATATATGACGCGATCACGTCATATGGAACTTATAACCAAAAACTCATATGACGCGATCGCGTCATATGGACTTATCTCCATGCCTCTCCCATAAGTTTATGACGCGATTTTGCGCCATATGAGCTCAGTAAGTCCGATAAGTTAGCTTACGATAAAACCGTTGGTGGCAACCTCAGCCTCCTCCGTTAATTCTAATGGCCGCAGTGTTGTTGTGAGTGTAGTGCGAGGCAGTGGCAATGATCCCGGGGGCTCCCACTTCCTCGGACTTATTGGAACATAATATGTCTGAAGGAGTTAATGTGTGCCGAGCGCCTCTCCGGCATGGAAGCATACTTTCAATTTTCTTTTACTCAAAGTAACTCACAAAAATCTTGGTTTAATCACTCTTGTTTTTACTGCAGCCTTC